>NAJQ01000876.1:0-11906 GCA_005059865.1 Friedmanniomyces simplex
GCCACCATGCATATCGAGCTGGGACCGCCGGCGGTGCTGGTCTCGAATGATATGGCTCGGCTAGGGGGTATCGTCAGCTTTGGCCAGTCACAGCAGGCCAACAACCGATTCCCAGTGTGGTATCCGAGCCGCAATCAGTACACTTGAGCTTAACGCAGCCTCATCATGGTGCGACTCTCCGGGTTTCCTTGTCTGAACCTCTGTTCCCTCTTCCTTAGCCTCATGAGGTGATGGACACGGTGCACCGCTCTGCGCTGCTGCGCTTCTCGCCCGTGCTCTTTTGCATGTACTGGATTGCTACAGTATCCGCCCAATGCGACGTCCCGCCTCTGCCCCTCGCATGGACGAACACGACAGTCACCTCCGACGGTCTGGGCGTGACCCGAGGCATCGAGATGGGCATCGGGACGCCAAATCAGATCTTCGCCCTCCGCCCTTACACCGCGCTCAACAATACCCGCGTGAACAACGTCGCGGACTGCGACTCGATCACGAACGACACCTGTGTCGGCGGCGAGGGTGGAGTATTCAACTCGCAGGCTTCCCCAACCTACTCTGTGTCGATCAAAGGGAACTGGAACGGGAGTCAGATTGATGCGGAGGACTCTACTGGCTCTTATGTCTACTTCAACGATCGAGTCTCCTTCCAGAGCGCAGCGTCCGTGTATGGCTTTCCGGTCGTCATGGACTCGGAGCCTCAAGGCGGTACGCTTCATACTCTGAGCACGGCATTCAATGAAGGCTGACATGTTGCAGGCTCTTTCAGCGGCCTTCCTCTAGGGACAAACTCCTCGTTCCTCAGAGCGGCGGTCAAGGGCGGTGTAGCGCCTTCGCAGGTTGTAGGCCTGTGGGCCGGCAGCAGATCGCTTGCGCCGGTCGACGGGCTCATGGTGCTCGGCGGCTACGACGCATCCCGTGTCGATGGCAACTTCACGACGTTTCCAGTTGCAGATGGATCTGAGAGTCTACCATGCCCCCTTCAAGTGAACGTTACCGCATTGAGCTTTGCCGGCCAACCCTTACTCAACGGATCCGAGGTCATGACCGCCTGCATCGAGCCTTACGTGCAGCGCTTTGTGTTCACGCCCGCCATCGCGAATAGTTTCGCACAGATCACGGGCCAGAATGCGACGTTGTATAGTGGGATGGATTACGACGCGGCCAATACTCCTCCCGGGGACCTCACCATCACGCTTAGCACCGGCTACAACACCACCATCACGAACTCCGAGCTCTTCACCCTGCGTCGGGGCTCCGATCAATACGGCCGCTACGCCATAACGAATGCTTCCGTAGTCGAAGCCGGCATCTCGGACAACCGAAACAAGGATCCGGCAAGCCAGACGCCGACCCTAGGCGGCCTCTTCCTAACTTTCAACTACCTGGTGACGGACTACGAGCAAAATGAGTTTCGCTTGGCCGCGGCTGTCGCGAGCGACGTAGATACCGGCACAACGCTGCAAACTGTCTGCACGCCGACGGCCACACCTTCTGCGAAACCTAGCCCTGCCCCTTCACCAAAGTACTCCACTTTCACTACTGGGAACCCTAGACTTTTACTGACTTGCGGACAGGCGCCCAATCAATACTGCCACAATAGCTGGGGGGATCGTAGGAGGAATCGTCGGTCTCGCTCTCATCGCCAGTGCGATCGCCTTCTTCCTTTTCCGAAGCCGCCGCCGTCGCCGCCAGAATCAAGACCCGCCACCTATACCAGAGATGGCCTCTCCAGTCATGAGCCCACGATCGATGAGTGACGCCAACACGCTGCGCTCCCCGATGACCTGGGAGTCGGTGGAAGCGCCTACGATGGTGAGTTCGCACCAGTGACTACGGACCGGCTCAGAGTGGCACCGCTCACTCGTTGGCAGGAGAAGAGACAAGTAAGCGAAGTGCACGAGATGCCGGCCTCCCGGCCACCGGTCGAGATGGAGGTACCAAGGTGAGGACTGCTGTATTTCGTTGACACCTTTCGTTGAGCTCACCAAGGTCCGGGCAGGCTGCCACCGATCGACACCAGTATTTCCCATGACTGATTGCGGTATGCTTGAAAGGACTTGTGAGATGTCTTTCCTTTCTACGGACATGCACGCTCCATTCGAGTGTATATAGCGTCGAGGCGGAGGCCGCACATAGAATCTTCTGCCTCAGTCCCCTTGGTTGTTGGGGCATCCGACTCATACTGTGTCCACCGCATTCGAGCGAAGAACTTCAAGGTTCGTTACATGTAGAGGGAAGGCACGCATTGCCTCGGCCCGAGCGCTGCCCGAGCCCGAGCCTTTGACACCTTGAACAATACACCGCACCTCACTTTTACCGGACATAAGAACGATTCGACAATCGCACGCTCGTCACTTTCGTGCGCTGCAAACGTACTGGCCTGCCGAGATGACCTCGCGGGGAAGAACATCAGTTTAAACCACGTCGATTCCTCCGTGGTACTCTCGGAATGCTATGATCGTTCCGGCCTCGTATTCTACCCTTAGGCCCTAGGAATGCATTGATATGCAGTACGGTAAGCGTTGCATGGCAGTCACTCTAGCCGGTATCTTGGGCTCACAGTGGGACTGGAGGAGAATGCTGTACCGGTGCCGACCTATACGGCCGAGTCCGTAAGAACAGAATGTCTAAGCTTGGTGTGTCATCTATCCAGTGCGCTGACGGCCTGGCAAAAGGTCTCTGGATGCACTGCCGTGCTCACGGTGCGATCATGATTGCAGACACTGGTAGGGCATGACCCTGCTCGAATAGGCGCTGCCTCATAGCCGCGATGCAATGCATGGTACGCAATAGCCCGGCCCGGCTCCCAAGTACGAGCAACGAGGCTCGTCGGGACGTGACGCAATGACTTCGAAGAGTACAAAACAGAAGGACGCCCGTGGAAGGATGTCCTCGCAAGTCTTTTGGATCACTCGAAGTGTATCGCGAACTTTCCTTGGGATATGGCGCCTCTGTTCTGGATGTTCTCGGCGCTTCGCCTTACGCCCGCGGTCGCGACAGCGTACCAGCTTCGATCCAGTGCGTTCGGCATTCCGGGCATTAATGCCACATACGACTATGGTGAGCTCCTCCGTGATGCTATCCCATACGTAGAGCCTTTGCTGATCAGATGGCTGTACGTTACTCAAGGAGCTTAGAGACTTCATCTACCTCTAATCACTTCGTACCTGGGAGCACCTCTAGAATGCTTTCGCTGCGCTTCAGGAGGGTCTGTCTGTCTTCATCTGGTCAAAAAGCTAACCTCGGGTCCTGCGCAGGTCGTCGTGTGTGGAGGAACCGCCGGCAGTGAGTCACGCCACCGTCTCTGATCGCCTGGGTCTGCTGACGCTTCTCCTTTTCGCCCTTAGACACCATTGCAGCAAGGCTTGCCGAGGCTGGGAAACGCGTCGCCGTGATTGAGGCAGGCGGCTTTTACCAAACGGAGAGTGGGAATGCGAGCGTTATACCTGGTGTTTTGACAGTCCAGTATACAGGCTGGGATCCGACAGACACACAGCCGCTGATCGACTGGGGTGCGTACTCGGCGAGAAGCTTCCCGGCCATGTGCGGATGCTAATAGATGGGTAGACTGCGTGACAAAACCGCAAGCTGGCGGCGCCGGTCGCATCCTGCATCACGCTTCCGGGAAGATTTTGGGCGGAGGCTCGGCGCGGAATTATATGGCGAGTGATGCAGTTCACTCCCGCAACTGACTATCGCAGTCGTATTACCGCGGTACGACCGGGTCTTACCAGCGTTGGGCGGACGAGGTCGACGATTAGAGCTACATCTTCAACAACCTACTTCCTTACTTCGACCGCAGTGTGACTTTGACGCCTCCAGACACCGCTGTGCGGTTCGAGAATGCCACAGTCCGGTACCACCCTTCCGCGTTTGGGAACAGCAAGGGCTACGCGCACACTACATGTTGCCTTCTGTAACTCGGCACCAGCTTCTACCATCTGGATGCAAAAGGCCATGGCCGCTCTGGAGATCCCAGCGGCAGACGACTTCTGAAGTGAGCGGTTGGACGAGTATAATTGGGCTTCGTCGACCATCCATCCGGTCACGCAATATCGGGACTCTTCGCAGACCAGCCTCCTCGATTATGCTATCGACAACACCACGCCGATTCAGATACATGCTCATACTTTGGCGACAAAATTCTCTTCGATGGCAACGAGACGGCGACTGGTGTAGCGGCGCAGACCGCGGGAGAGCCTTACATGATCTCTGCGACGCACGAAGTCATCGTCTCTGCCGGCACATTCCGCTCGCCCCAGTTGCTTATGGTCTCGGGCACCGGCCCTGCAAACGCGCTCAAGCAGTTTGGCATCCCTGTGCTTGCCGGCTTGCCTGGTGTCGGACAAAACCTTTGGGATCAGCCGTGCGTAACCATATCGACAGTACCGCTAACGCAGTTAGCTGACTCGTACCACAGGCTCGGCTTCGGCGTCTCCTAACGCATGAACATACTCACAAACACCAATCTAATCATAGACTCTGCATACTACGCTGCCGCCATCGAAGACTACGACGCTAACGGCACGGGGCCCTTCGCCTCTACGCCGAGTTTCCTCACCTTTGAGCAGCTGTCGGATGCTGCGCCGCACTTGCTCAAGAACTCGACCAATGCGGCCCTGAACCTAGCTCTCCCGTCCGACTGGCCGGAGATCAAAATCCTCTCCGCCGATGCTTTCCTAGGCTACAACCAAGACAACGGCCCGGGTCCACTGGATGGGTGTCGGTATGCGAGTTTTGTCATCTCCATGGTTGCGCCCTTCTCGTGCGAGAACGGCACGCTCAAGTCAGGCAGTATGTCCGATTTGCCAGTGGTTGATCCCGTCTGGTTGACGGCGCCGGAAGATCAGGATGTTGCGGTCGCGGCTTTCAAGCGGACGAGGCAGATCGGGGAGAAGATCCAGGCTTTGGGTGGGACAATTGGGGGAGAGTACTTCCCGGGACCCGAACGTACGTAACTGCTATTCATGCAGGAGAACCGAGCGTTCGATCACTACTTCGATACGCGACGCACCCAGGCTGTTGTCGCAAGACCCGACTGGCAGCTATTGATCCGCAGGCACCATGGCCGGTGTAGGAGGCTGCTCAGCTCACGCCATGGTACTTGAACTACCTGGGTGGTGATTGGCTGCAGGCTAAGCAGTGTAGGGGTGCTAGCTCAAACTCGTGGCAGGCTATGCATATGAGCAAACCCATGGGGGTGAAGCTCACGCTGAGACAACACGGATGCAAAAGCCTGGATTCCATGGCTCACTGTAAATCACCACCCATAATCTGGGTTTTCGGCCAGACCAGGAATTCAACCCAATCCTCATCCAGTTGCGCATCAATGTACTCCATTAGCAACCTGGGCCACTTCGAAACCCACCAAATGCCACAGCCGCGACTCATCAACACAGCGTAATAGGCCAATACGATGAGTGCTACGGGCTTATGCTGCCTGAGCAAATCATGCAGAGCTGGTTCAATGTCCACTGCCCACGTCAAGATCAGCCTCGTGCTCCTTTGTCTGTTTTCGGCCTCTTCCAAAGCATAAATGTAACGAAAGACGTGGTCGATGGCTTTCAAGCACGAGCGTCTCTGCTCCAAGTCATCAAGCCCAAAGGCCAAAGATCTGAGCGCGCGATATTCTTCCGGATGGGAGTAAGGGGGTTGCGCCTCGCATTCGGATCCAGCAGCCATGCTGGAACTGAGGATGGGACCGGCCCATGAGGTCGCAAGGTACTGCCAGTGCGGCGCGAGCAGGACTCTGATTCCACGCACAAGCTGGAAGGACTGCAGGAGCTTGTCGAGGGGATTGATGGGATTGTCGGGCCCGTAGTTCGACGACACGGAGCCTTCAGCAAGGCTGAAGATCGCTGTGAAGCCGGAGAAGAACAGCATCCCGATGCTCTCGTCCCGTCCGAGCGAAGTACAGTGCGGCTTTGCCAAAGTTAGAGCAGTGCTTTGTAGATATGATGCGCGGATAAGGAATTCGGGGCGTGATGGATCGGTTTCGTATAGTTGGACCGCTGACGTGGCGAGGAGTGCGTGGAGCATGTACGGTTTGCTCAATGCGAGGTCGGTGAACTGCCGAAGCTGTTGAGCGCCCGATTGGAAGTCTGGAAACATGTCGCCAAGTGTGGACAGTATGAGATTGTTGTATAGCTCGAGGTCGCACACGTCGACAGGCCGCGTGCCTGAAGTGCTGATTGACGAGCAATCTGGCGTCGGCGGCGGGTCAGGAAGCAAACCTGTCTGCGAGGGCGACGGCGAGGGCGGGCTGGCATAGGCCACTGTTTCAAAGCCGCAGTGCGATCTCAGTCTATGGCATTGCCCACAGCGGGGATGCTGCTCGTCGCACTTTACAAATAGTCAAGTCAGCCTCGGCGCCAGCGATGAGAATGCACGACGGATACATGTACCTTCTGATGCCGCCGCTTGCATTCGGGGCAGCCGTGTCGAGATTTCGGGTGAGCTTTCCTCTTGCGGGCGGCATTGTCCTGCGTTCGTCAGCGTGAAACACTTGTAGGCAATCGTAATGGCGGTGGTGATGTTTACTGTGTTCGCCGGGACCGACATTGTATGCCCCTTAGGATTGGACGCCGTATCGACCGTGTTCGAAGGAAGCAGCCGGCGTACTCCGTACCGGCGGCGCGTCCTCCCGTCCGCTTTACACAGCGGGAAGTGCCGCCGAATTCGGCCCGCCCCTCATCCCTGGGCCTGTTTCGACTACATGTGGCAAGATAACGGTGCATCGACGACCCGTCAGTGTCTTTCCTGGACCGGCGTGTCTGCCCATGAATCGTTCAGCTGGTATCGTCTTCGCTTGCTAGGTCCGACGAGAAGGGGTGCCCTCAACTGCGATATCACTATCATCCGCAAAGCTTCTCTCGATCTGAGCAACGACCCCGTAGACGACCTTGATCATGATGCAAGTCAGTTGATGCACTGCGTCTCATCGATGAGTGCCTTATCAAGACTATTGACTGATTATCCTTCACCATCCGACCCGAGTACGTGGCGTGAAGCCGATGCTCCATTGCAACTCTCTCAAACCAGAGGCACGTGAGCATACCTCCCATCCAGCGGCACTGAATGATGCTCTTGCACAATCCACCCCCGCATCGCCTTTCCTCCCTTCAGCCACGCGTTGATCTCGCTTGGATGGACCCAGACAAACATCACCGCAACCACCATCATCGGCACAAAGTCCAAGAGATATAGGCACCACTCGTGTGTGTATATGTATCCTGTAAACCCCGCTGCATACTCCGCGAGCCGGACAGCTGATCGCAGGAAGATGAGACCACTGCTGAGATAGATGACCGTCATGTGGCGCCGCCAGGGAACGGTCGCGTCCACGGATCTAGGCGTTGGGACTCGACGGATCCGCATGTTGAAGAGGGTGGCTACGGCGACGAAGCAGAGGAAGACGGCGATTTGCAAGACAAGGCCGACGATGACGATCTTGGTTCCGATTGTCTTGCCAGCAGCTGAGAGACCACCACCTGCAAGGAGCACTTGTCAGTCTGACCACTTCCGTCTGAATACACTAGCGGAGAATACTGACCTCCGGATTGTGCAAGCAAGCAAAACACATCTCCGATAACGAACATTTTGGTGAACCACCGGCGGCTGATGGGAGAGTGAGCCTCGCCATCCGTCAAGAGGATAATGCGGCCGAGCTCCATATAGATGCTTGCGGCCATGAGGGTGGGTGCAAGCAAGATGTACGTTGATTGGACCACGTATGCCATAAGTCTGTAATTTGGAGCTTGTCGGGCTGAAGCTGCGCGCTGGAAGGATTGTTATATCAGTATAGGCCAAGGCGGCCGAAGAGTATGTCTGATACGAGGTGAACTCACTCCGCAGTACCCAGCGAATTCCACTGCAGCAGATTCGTTAGCAAGCGAGCGCTCGGATGTACAATGGCGGATGGAACAGTGCTCACTGCAATACTCCGATTAATAAGGGGATTAGAAACTTCGTCTTGGTGCGGACGAGCTGGTAGAGATGCATGATTGTTGCCAGGAGCCAGAAGAGCAAAGCAATTACAGCGCCTGCTACGGTCGGTGTGTAGTAGTAGTACTTGAAGCCGGAAGAAGAAGACATGTTGAAGAGAAACTCGGGACAGGTGAAAAGACAGTCAGGAGGAGACAATGCGGACCGAAGGAGAGCGCGAGAGTGTAGCAGTGGAATCTGGGAGGATGAGTAGATGGATGCAGAGCGAGGATATATATTCTGCTCAGCGTTTGGGGTTTCCAGATGGGAGCCGGCTACTGCCGAGGGAACGCTGGCTCGTTGTTACAGCCAGTTACGATGGCCTCGTCAGCGAGCGGCTGCACACGCACCAAGCGAGGCGCAATGCTGCTGGCATGTCGTGCGTGCGTTAGGGGTTGGAAGCTACCGAGGCATGGGCCTGGACGGAGGACTTCCAACTGCAGCGGCAGGGTACCAGAGTATCTTACCATAGATCAGTCTAATAGTGCATTTGCCCGTAAGAACCGTTACAAGATTGCATTTGGCGGTCCATTCGCCGTATCGACGTATCCACACGTATCAACCGTACTCACCGTATTCGCCGTACTTACCGTATCCGCCGTATTCACCGTATCCGCTATTTTCCCTTCGGAATTGTAAAGACAGCAGACCCAACTGTAAATGGGCCAAAAATTGCACAATCTCGCTGTATCACTTCTCAACGGTCCACGTTTGCAGCCAACCTCAAGTGCGATTAAAGTTTCCTAGCCGACCCTGTCGACGACTCCCGCGGCGTTCATAGCGAGCTGCTGGCATGGCTGATCCGCAAGTCGATTTAGGTGACGATCCGCTCGAGTGTCTCGTTTCCCCCTAGCATGTCAAAGATCATTATAAGATGGGCCGGCTTTCCCTGGCTTTCATCTCGGAATCGCTCATCAAGAAACGTTTTCTCGGATATCGCCCTTACTCTGCCTCTCCAACGCCTACATGAGACTCTCTACCTTCACAGCAGCAGCTGCGGCGCTTGCCGCGACAGCGACATACGGGGCTTCTTCCGCCTGTAGTCCTGACACCTTCACTCCTCCCAGCATCCTAGGCGTCGAATTCATCGGAATCACGGCAAATGAAGAGCACAGCTTCACCCGAGTCTCGTTGCCTCCTGGAACTCTGGACGGAGCAACTTACACCGTTGACTTCTGCAATATTACGGCAACCTACACGCACCGAGGATGGAACGATACCATCAACGTCAACGTCTGGCTGCCACTTAAAGGGTGGAACGAAAGGCTTTGGGCGTTGGGAGGCGGCGGGTACAGCTCCAGCTTCGGCTCGCTATACCTTACACAGGCTGTTGGGAAGGGCTATGTAGCTATAGCTACCGACTCAGGCCACTCCGCGTCCTTGCAGACCGCAGAGTCACTCGATTGGGCCCTCTCGAGTCCCGGAAATCTGGATTTGGAGCTCGTCGAGGATTGGGGATACAGGGCATTCGGGGAGCTGGCTACCATCGGCAAGAACATTACCGAGGATTTTTACGCCCAGCTCCCCACCTATTCGTACTTCAGCGGCTGCTCAGGAGGAGGACGTCAGGCCATGATGATTGCGCAGCGCTTTCCAGCGGACTACGACGGCATTCTGGCTGTGGCGCCCGCCGTCAACATCCAAAAATTCCTCCCCGCAGCTTATTGGGCGCAACAAGTTATGGGTGATCATGGCGTCTACCCATCGCCGTGCGAGGTCGACGCTTTCACGGCTGAGGCTGTCAGTGCCTGCGATGGCCTTGATGGTCTTGTCGACGGCATTGTATCAACCCCTTCCCTTTGCAACTTCACTGCTCACTCCGTCGTTGGGAAGGAGTTTACCTGCAATGGCACAACGTGTAGACTGTCGCCTGCCGGGGCGACGGTTGTCCAAGCCGTCTGGACGGGTCCTAGTAGTCCAAGCGGAGACATCTCATCGCCCGGTCTTAGTCTCGACGCTTCCTTGACGACCACCTACATTCTCACGACATGTTTATCCAACGGCACATGTTCGGCGAGCAACTCAGACCTCGTCAGCAGCTGGATCGGCACATTTGTCGCAAAAGACCCGTCGTTCACCCTCAGTGGAACCACCGACGAGGAGTTCTTCGATTACCTCCGTATCTCGCAGAGGGATTTCGCGTCTAGCTTCGCCGCCGCCGACGATGATTTCTCTGCCTTCCGCAAAGCAGGTGGCAGACTACTCAGCTGGCAAGGCCTGGCCGACGAAACAATCCCTAAGGTCAACAGCGAGTACTACGACAAGGTCCTCCACGTCGATCCACAAGTGCAGGACTATTACCGCTTCTTTGAAGCGCCGGGGGTGGGTCATTGCGAAGGGGGTGCCGGACCTCTGCCCAATGGAGCATTCGATCAGCTCATCGCGTGGGTGGAGAATAGTACGGTACCTGAGGTACTGCATGCTGGGAGCGGGAACAGTTCGCGGCCGTTGTGTCCTTACCCGTCGGTGCAAACGTTTACGGGACATACGTTGAGCGGAGGACCATCGTTCAAGTGCATGCCGGCAAGTATTGGACTGTGAAGCCTTATGCTACTGACAGCAGATCAACAGCTGTTGGTGGGGTGGTGTCAAGAGGTTATTGGTACCAATGTATCTGGGGCAGAAAGTTGACGGAAGGCCGAAACCCTCGGTACCTTGTAAGAGTGCAGCTGGCGCTAATGGGAGGACGTTAGATCTGAGAAAGTAGTTTTCACGATTACAACTACTCGTGGACTAGCTGAAGGGCTCTCGTCCTAGACATCCTGGCAGTAGACGAGCGTCGTTGTGAAAACGTGCCAGCGCTCGTGACCCGCACTAACCGAGTGCTCTGTCTCTGTCTGGTCATTCTGAAGCCCGTAAGCTCTTTCAAGCGGGGCCACAGATGCTCGATAGCGTTCAAATCCGGTGAATATGGAGGCCAGCCTGCGAGTAGAGTCACGCTCTGATACTGTACATGAAAATATTACTGTTCTAGCGTCATCACTTTCATACTCCTCAATAATCATCGCACTAGCTTTCTCCGCAATCATGTAGATAGCGGCAGTCGGATGCTGATCTATAAACAGCGGCATGATCGAAGCATCCACAACCCGCAATCCTTGGACACCATATACCTTCAACTCCGAGCTCACCACGCTCTCGTCATCGAGCGGGCGCATGGAAGCCGTGCCAGATTGGTGAGCAGACGACACGCTCGTTTCGCGGATGAAGGTGGCGAGGTCTTCGTCGGACTGGACGTTGGGACCCGGGATAAGCTCGCCATTTGCAGGGCCGACAGTGTATTTCCTAGAGCGTAAACCAGTTAGCGGTGTCTCCTGTAGGAAATGTGAAGCTGAACGATACTCACGAAAATTCAGGCTGAGAAATCAAAGTCCGCAGTCTTCGGAGTGAGAGGATCTGAATGTTCATGTCGCTGGCCGCTTCGTAACACTGTAACGTTTATCGTCAGCGCCAACCGGCCTACCGCGAGAGGGCGTGGCACCTACAGATATGTTGATGACGGGTGTCTTTGACGCATCGGTCGAGTTGATGGTAAGAGTGCCACTAGTACTTGGAGCTAGCAGGTAAGACGATAGCGTAACATAGGACTTTTCCTCCCAATTGGCAGCTGTGAAGTTGTAGTAGTCGTTGATCGTCGGTACGTTTTTGGGCGGTGGATAGAGAGAAGTCCACAAGATAACTTCTAGGTTCGCTTGGTCTGACTGATTCGCGATTAGGTTGTAGGCGCCGACGGCTTCAAGATCAGATAGGTTCAGCTTCTTGAAGGAATACGCTGGACCTGATATACCATCAATGGTGTTGAGTGGATCGGTCGGGCTGGCGGGGTTCTGCGCTTTCGCCACCTCGGCTATCATCTGGGCTGTCATGTTCTGCTGGAACTGGTTTGTAGATGCCGCATCGGTCGATTGAAGGATCATTTGGAC
>NAJQ01000877.1:0-11875 GCA_005059865.1 Friedmanniomyces simplex
GAAGAAGGCCTCGCTTTCCTCCCCATCGGCGTGGGCGCTGTAATTGCGAGCGGCATATATATGGCGTGGGACAGCTACTATGAGCGATCCTTAGCAAAATCCCCTCGACCCCGATGGACTTCGATCGAAGAGTATGTTCGGCTGCCATTGGCTTGCTTTGGCGGCCCGCTGTTCGTCATTAGTCTATTCTGGCTGGGTAAGCACACGTGCCGACCCCTTCGTCTGAAAGCGCCTTATGCTGATGTCTTCGTAGGCTGGACTGCGCGACCAGACATCCATTGGATCGTACCTACTCTATCAGCCCTACCCTTCGGCATCGGCTTCCTGCTCATCTTCATGGGCGAGCTGAATTACATCGTGGACGCCTACGAAGTCTTCGCCGCATCGGCCATGGGAGCAGCATCCTGCTCGCGATCCATCTTCGGCGTCATCCTGCCATTCGCCGCCAAGCCGATGTACAGCCGCCTGGGGATAAATTGGGCGTGCTCTCTCCTCGGCTTCTTGAGTCTGGTGATAGCGTTGATCCCCTTTGTATTTATTCGTTTTGGCGATCGTATACGGGCGAAGAGCAAATTCTGTCAGCAGCTCAGGCGGGAGAAGGAGGAGAAGGAGGCGGTTGAGCGGCAAAGGCGTGAGAGTCGGGCTGGTGTCCAGCTGCTTTCTGCGGATGTTGAGAAGCAGGTGTGATCGTGAGTGGCAGGTTTCGGCCGCATCGTAGAAGTATACACATAATTGCTGCCGAGCTGAAGACTCCGTCGACTTGGGATCATAGCGGGCATCATCCTTTTCTAGACTTGGGACAGGAATGAACTCCGCCCCGGAATATTGTTCGACGTCGACATCGTCCAAATTGCCCAATGCTTCCTTGCGCAGAAGGCAAAGAGGTTGGCCTGCTGCTTAAAGTACCTCCTACCAATATCCTTCCTATTCCGCCAACCCGGAAACCGAGCGATCGTCTCGTATAAGGTCACGTGTCTATAGGTGGGAATAAAATGCTAAATTGCTTCATTGGCTGGATGGGTATGTGGCTTAGGGTTTCGACTCATGAGGCGAAACAACGCTATTGGCTCTCAAGCTCTGGCGGATCTTCTTACAACCAGCGTTCATGTTCGTGGCGGGCTGGATGTATACGGCCACGATGAGCTGATGTTCCTTCCATTCTGTGACACACGGAGTCTGATATGCGATATGATCTGGCCACGATATCTTCGTTTCACAGGCGGGTAATGAGCACTGCTTTTGCCTAAGAGTAACTGGGTAACCTCCGGTACCTAAGGCATATCCGTCCCGCCCCGCCCCGCCCCCCATTCTGATTGTCTCCCAGGCCACCGAGGAGGAATGCCAAAATTATGCCATGCCATGCTTCCCGCGGGCCATGCAGGTCTTTGTACCTTGCACGGCGAAGCCGCCGTGCGTCCTAGCTTCTGGGCCACTCCCTGCCGTGCCTTGGAGCGAGCCTTTCCTCGTGAGGTGTGAGCATCTTTGTCACCACCTCCTCCTCCTCATTTCCATCTACTTACCAATCTACCAGTGTGCTACAACCACCCGTACGCCCCAGCTCCTCGGTCCTCCATACTACCTACGGCGGCGTTGCTGCTGCTGATTCCAGCTTGGTTGACCGCTTGTATCGTCCGGACTCGTGTGCTGATATCCGGCTCGACCTCACCGGCACCCCACCGTGGGCCACCCCCGATCAAGAACGCAACCTCCTAGTATGCTCTGACGAGTGGTTGAGAGGTCGTAGTCGGTCCTAGAGAAACAGAGGCCTCGGGGGCAGCAAGAGTGAGATACGATCGCACAATGGAGTTTGATCAAGCCTTCGCTGGGTATGTTGTCCCCCGATACAGCACATATGATGGAGCTTCCCCGTGCTCATGAACGGTCTAGCAACGGAGACTGGAACTTCCCCAGCCCAGGCGCAACGCCAACGAACCCGATATTCGGCAATGTCCTCCAAACGCCCAAGACGGCCACCTTTCCGTCCCATTTTCAAGATGCCTTCAACACCCCACAGATGCAAGCGTATACGACCCCTCAGCAGCCGCAGTATAGCTCTATGACCGCCGTGCAGAGGCCACAGAGTTCCTCTGAGATCCTGCGGTCGAACTATTATGCTGGGATGCAGGCCAATGGCGCCCATAATGCGTCCCTACCATTCCAAGCTGGCTACGCCGCTCCTGCCGTCAGCCCCGGCATACACCATGGCTTTCAGATGTCTCCGGCACAGCAGGCAACCCAGATGTCTTTCACCTCGAGCCAGATGCAAACACCGCCGCCCACAAGGGGCATGTCACATAAAAAGTCACAGCAGCCTTCTCAGATTGCATTCGGCACACCTTCAACTATTGCATCACGCCGCTTTTTGACTCCTCAGCAAGAGGTACCCATGAATGCAATGGTGGCCGGACTGCACACCCCTATGCCACTGCCGCAATTGCAATTCTCGCCCGACATGTACCAATTTGCAAACATGGGCCCCGCTTCCGCGCCGGTCATGCCTCAGACTCAGCTATTGTGGGATCAAATGGGAAGTCCCATCTCGACCGTGCCGCAGCAGAATCCGTTGGAGGATCCTTTCGCGCCGGCAATGCAACGGAACCCGGCGTGGTCAGGTCAACTGCAGGCTATGAGCTTCGAGACGCCGGAGAAGGCGAGTTTCCCAGTGCAGCCACCGCACCTCAGACCCATGTCTGCGGCAGCCACGAACAACAACTTTGCCCATAGCACGCCAGCAGCGCCCACATCGGCCGGCCTTGATCCGTCCTTGATCTACAGTTCTCCGCTCAGGCCAATAGCGCGCTCGAGTAGCAGGGCCAGTAATAAGGCCCGTCCAGAGAAGGCCCAGGTGAGGTGGAAAGACAGCGCTATGACAAGCAAGTCACAGGCTGCTAGCATATCGCCAGTAGAGAGCGAACCGGCCGTCTCCGGGCCCGGCTTGCGCAGAAGCAACACTACTGGTCCTGTCCGTCCTAGCAGTGCTCAGTCCACCGCTAACTTGCTGGAGACCTTGAACCGGAGTAACAGCTTCACCCAAGTGCCCCGTACCGCATCCCCTCTGAAGCGCGTTGGCAGGACTCCACTTGGTTCGATCTCCGAGCACAAGCCAAGACACCATGCCTCCGTCGTCTTGACTGTCGACGAAAACGGCATAGCACGGACGGAAACGAGGTATGCCGAGGAGAGCCCGACGCGGTCTATCCGCGAGCGGTATCCTGGTCTCTTCGATAGCGACACGAGCGATGACGATTCGGACACCAGCGAGCAGCCACCCAGTGGAAGCGCTTCCTTCACGTTCGTGAAAGGCGAGGAGCGGCGCACCAAGGCTGCCAGGCTGGACCCTCCGGTCGAGAACCTGGAAGGCCTTAGCATCCCACGGTCAAGCTCACGCACGTCAAATAAGAGCGTCACGCCGTCTAGGGCAGCTATAGCCGCTGCCGCGCAGCTACGACGGCCAGGCAGCGTGAAACGACCGAGCCGAGCTGCGTCAGCGAAGCGGAATCCGATGTCCAGCTCGACCGGCTCTTTGATCGACTCGTGCCCCATGGATATGTCTACCGAGCAACAGCAGGCTGTTGCCGGCGCCAATATGCGTAACGGGTCCGATGAATGGACCGCCATGCTAGGCCAAGGTCGCTCCGCGAATGCCCTCGATGCGCACAACCGCCGCTGGAGCATGATGTCTTTCGAGCAACATCACGTCCCGGCTGGACAACATCTGGCGCCGGCGCCAATGCGGACGACACCACTGATCAGGTGTCTGTGCGGCGTCACCAATGATCGAGGATCTTCGTTGGTGCAATGCTCGTCTTGCACACAGTGGCTGCATACTGCCTGCGTAGGTCTGGCTGGGCATCTGCTACCGCCGTCATACACTTGCTTCCTTTGCACTAAGCCAGCAACTGGATTACGCTGAGATGGTACGGGATCGTGCTTTGAAACATGCGACATTTAGGCCTTCTGCATGGCAAACGATTGGCACCTTGCTTTGCAGCGTACAAGCGATATGGGCTGGATGAACTTGGTAACACAGCAGGAGGAAGGTATGTCTCGCTTGGCGGTTCTCCCTGGAGGAGGCCGTCTCGACCGCGGCAACGGAAACAAAGGGTAAGCGTTTGGAGACAATGCTCATGCAGGATAACCTTTGATCGTGGATAATGCATCGTAGTCCAGGACATGCGGTCTATTTGATTTATGCACCAGCACCTCATGCCAGTTTCACCCTTCTGCTATCCGCAACACACATACTATAGAAGAACTCAGACTAGGCTGCTGGCAGCTGGTCTACGTAAGTCCTCCCTGAGGAGCGAGCTTGTTCGCAAGAAAAGACCTAAGTCACCTTTCGATATGCGTACCTACGAAGCTCTTCATACTCACCACCAATCGCGGCGCCCACGCAGCTGCCCACCGAGACAGTACGCTGACCTCACCAAAGCAGACCTCGCCGCGCTCGCTTCGATACTCGTATCACCACCACCGGCAGACACGTCCGCCGCCGCCGCCTTCCCTCACGAGACAAGAGGGCTAATAGCCGACCTTCCGTCTCATCTTCGATGCAAGTACCCGTGTCTAACCACTCTTTGCGCAACGCACAAGAGGGTGAACCCGCTTCCGCTCCTCAGTCTCTGGAACGGCATACGGCACGATGTCGAGCACGAGCTGCATAAGCACTGGACGCCGCTCGCAGCCGAAGGCAGCATGACCGCCGCGCAAAGCCACTTCATTACGCGCCTGCGATTGCACGCTTGGCATGTGCGTGCGACCGACTGTGCCGCGTGCTCCCTGTCACGGTTGGCTGCGGGCACTGATCTTCTGATCGCCCTCGGCGCCGTCACGATCGGTACTCTCAGCCCAAGTAATTGGCGAAGAAGCAAGCGCGTCTACTTCCTCGAATGCCAACTCCAACAGCTCCAGGACAGAAACCACGGGAGCGCCCCGGAAGACGCAGTGGGACAGATGTTCGAGCTAGGCAGCGAGCTGCGCCGGCTCCGCGAGCGCCTGCGAGCGCTGCACGACTGGAAGAAGGGGCATCGACCGCACGTGGCGGAGTACGTGGCTCGGTACTACGATGCCTCTGCGCCCCCTCCGCGGCCGCTGCGTTCGCCGGAACAGGAGGACCATGTATCTGTCGCAGCGAGCCTGTCGCCTAAGGGTGGCCGGTTGGTGGAGATTGCGGAGCGGATGGCGGATGGGACCCCGAACTTTACCGTAGCTCGCAAGCCTTTGCCCGCGACGGCGAAACCAAATATCTTCGAGGAGGCCTTCCGATATCGCGCCAATTCGGGAGAGCCGAAGGTGGAAGACAATGTATCCTCGACCTGCTCTCACGATAGACTCAGCGGAGCAAAAGGATCACACCACCCAAGCACCAGAGCCAGCAGCGTTACGGAAGGACCTCACGACAGCGACCGTCTCGATCTTTGCGGCCAGCACAACCTCCTCACCGGCAGCCACTCGGCGGGACCAGCCTCCGAATCTTCTCCCTCACCGCCACCACCACCATCTCCGCCTCGACGATACTCCCGGTTCAAGCTAGCACCAATCGCCATCCCGCGCGGACAGTTCGGTGTCGAGCCCGCGCTACGAACGAGTGGGCTCTGGGCGCGGCGGTTCGAGGTGACAGCGCCGAGGTTGCGAGCAGGGAAGACTAGCGTGGTGAAGGGTCCTTTGGATCCGTTGAGCGAGGTGAATCTGGTTGCCGGTGAACGGGAATCGTGGGAGGGGTTGGTGTAGCTTATGACTGTCTCGGTGCTGCGATTACCGAGGGTCAAGTAGTGGATACTGTTCTAAATAAGGACCTCGATGTCCATCGGAGACCAGCCGGTGTCATTATACGATTCTCACACTCATGTTGCATTGTAGGATACCTACCTGTAGTATGTTGCTTACAACGATCACGCATGTAAAAAGGAGACGTCGAAAAAGGTACCGGTAATAATCAAGGTAGAGATTGGGCAAAAGAGCTTTTCCAGCCAGAATTGAACTGGCTATAACGAGTAAGTGCCCGGAAAGATGGGTTATATCCTTCGGCTTGACGAGCAGCATGGGGCTCGAACCCACAGCCTTTGGTGTATCTCTGCCGAAAACCCTTTGATTAGGATTAGTCGACGATCGGGGGCAATTGGTGAGTCGCCGTCACGTACAACGCGCTACCATTGCGCCAACCGCCCTTCAGAGAAATGTGGAAGATTGGAGGCTTCCCAAAGTATGATTTAGAAAATGAGCAGAGTCTTCAATCGATTATGATTATAAAATACTGACCCCGAGATCAGCACGGGGCTGTTTCGCCATACGTTCTGTGGCTATGATAGGAAGTCACGATGACCTCACGCTCTGCTCCGGAGTACTTGGGATCCATTGGTCTGTGGTCATTGCCATGCTGGTTTGAGCTATATCGCTTCTATGTACTACATGCATATGGTATAGCCAAGCTGGCTCGTGGAGCGTATCATGCTGCCGTTGTAAAGGGAACAAGTGTGTGTCCCGGTCGTGAAGAGTTTCGCAGGCAAGGTGCGGAAGTCAAAACGGTAAACTCGTTTTGCGGGGAGCAACGCCGTAACGCTACCGCGACTAGAAGTGCGTCTTTTGTCCTTCGCTATCTATTACACACTGTAGCCGTTCCGGCATACTATTTATTGCACGATTAATAACCTCTCGATCTATAGAATCCCAACTTCTAACAGCCTCGCTACGCATACCGGTATCGTATTTACGAGAGAGAGAGAGAGAGAGAGCGCGTAGATTGCGACGAGATGCGGGCAAAGCGGGGAAGCGAGTTTACCGTTTTGACTTCCGCACCTTGGCAGGTCGGAACCTGCTCCGTAATTTGCTTCAAAATTGGAAGAGCACACAGCCGTCGTCAATGATAGCTCCATCCGTGCTTGCACCAGACTCGACAATTGTGACCTGCTCTTGGTCTGCTGCGGAGACAGAGTGTAGGAAGCGAGTGGGGCGCAACGCAGGCGTAGGTGGCAGGACACGATCGCTCTTGAGGTTTGGCACCTGCGTTGGTGGGTGCTAGCAATGCAGGACTCTCGAAGTCCGGTAGATGTTGAGAAACAAGGCAGCACGCCGGCTCCCATACATCTCAGCCCTAGCTACTCAGCCCGACAAACCGTCTCATGCCCACCGTCTTCGGCGTCTCCGCTGTCTTTTTGCCCCTCTTGGCCTTGGCTTTCGCCTCCAAGGGGTGCTCTTTCTCCCACCGCTCGTCTTCTCTATATGCCTCGATCGCGGTGTCCAGATCCCACTCCGCTTGTTGTAGATATAGTAAAGCGACGTCGTATCTGAGGCGCGGGGGTATACTTCGGTCAGCCCAATCAGCCCAAAAATCCCATCTTCTAGCCTGTTGTTCATTCTTATCACGTATGCATAGTGGACTTACTCCGCAACTTTACAAGCAACCATCCACTTCCTCACCCTCCCCCGCTTCATCTCCTCTTCCTCGCCCTCGGGGGGTTGTGGTGAGAGCGAGACGCCGCCTTGGTAGTACTCGCCTGGTATTATCACCGTTCGTCGGCCTTGAACGAGGTGATCGGAGAAGACGTTGTTTGCTCGTCGGAGGGCATTGATGGGCACGTTGTAGGCGAGCGCGAGGGAGTGCAGAGAGTCTGTGGGCGTGAGGAAGTGGAGGACATCTGGTGCTCGTTCTTCCTCGGGTCGTTTCTCTGAAGGCGGTTGGACGGGCTGGTGAGCGGAGTAGGCGGGTAGTCCATCTTCATCGTCCGCTATAGGTGCTCTCTCAGGCGGTGGCGGTACACCATGTTCCTCGAGCGATGAGTAGGCGGGTGGATCTCGTAAGCCTTGCGGTAAGAGTGATGGCTCGGTCGAGATCTGGCAGTACGGGCAGTAAGTCTCGTATCGCTTGTTCTGATTCAGACACCGCGCGCATATCGATCGTCCGCAGCATTGGAGGTATCGACCAGGGAGGAGCGGTTTCTCGGACATGGGATCGATG
Source organism: Friedmanniomyces simplex (assembly GCA_005059865.1). Lineage (NCBI taxonomy): Eukaryota > Fungi > Ascomycota > Dothideomycetes > Mycosphaerellales > Teratosphaeriaceae > Friedmanniomyces > Friedmanniomyces simplex. The sequence goes on from NAJQ01000877.1 coordinate 7,955, forward strand.
GGGCTGTCGAAGGAGGAAGCGCATGTTGCGCATGCGTCGGCCATGATGAGTGTTCAATATGCGCCGTAACACCGAAGAATGCGAGATGCTGTGTACGGTAGGTAAGTATGGCTATGGATACAGTCCCGACACCCTCGCAGTCCCGCTTGATATGCATGACGAAAGGGAAGGGTCGGGTCGGGATCAGATGTTTTTGCCACCCGTTTGTGCATGATCGCATCGCATCCTGCCCATCCGCTTCCTTCACCCAAGCCTCCTTTTACCACGCTGCCCTTTCTTCACGCCTTTTACACCACAGATTGACCTCCGGACGCTCCTTCAGCATTGACTTCACCACCAACATTTCACTATTCTTCCATTTCAGCGTCGTGCTACAACAGATTGACCTAATCCGACCCATCCGGACCATCCGCTTCTTGGGCGCCTGATCGCGTGCGACGAAACACATCATAATACTGGGCGACTTCTACCATTGAGGTCGCCATCGGCGCAACACCCAACCCTCTACACCGGTCGCGAAGGATGACCAACGCGACGCTCGCATACGACCTCCCTCCCCTCCCCTCCTACACCCTCCACCCTCTACCCCCGCTCATACCCGGCATCCCCGACGGCTACCTTGCGCCCGTTCTGCTCGTCATAGCATACTGGGCAGTGTCGGGCATATTCCACCTGATCGACGAGTGGGACCTCTTCCCGCAATACAGACTACACACCCCCGCCGAGGTACTAAAGCGGAATCATGTGAGCAGATGGGATGTCCTCCGGGATGTGGTATTGCAGCAGATCATACAGACGGCGGTTGGGCTGGGCCTGACGCTCATTGACCCGGAGCCGACGTTTGGGAAAGAGGTGTATGATATCGCGGTTTGGGCGCAGCGGATACGGATTGCGCAGCGAGCTATACCTCCAGTACTGGCTACCGTTGGTGTGGACGCCTCAAGCCTCGCCAGTCGCATGAGCAGCTCCCACGCCTCCCTCAGCAGCGCACTCCTCGGCGGCATCTACCCTACCCTCACCCAACCACTCCTCCTGCACGGCCAACCAGTGACCGTCCCTGCTTTCGCATCCTGGGAACTCCTCGCCGGCCGCACCATCTACCACCTCCTAATCCCCGCCCTTCAATTCATCACCGCAATCTGCATAGTCGATACCTGGCAGTACTTCCTCCACCGCGCCATGCATATGAACAAGTACCTCTACACCACCTTCCACTCCCGCCACCACCGCCTCTACGTCCCTTACGCCTACGGAGCACTTTACAACCACCCGTTCGAAGGTTTCCTCCTCGACACGCTGGGCGCCGGGCTCGCTTATCTGTTGACGGGAATGACGTGCCGGCAGAGCATGTGGTTCTTTACGCTGAGCACGATCAAGACGGTGGATGATCATTGCGGGTACGCAATTCCGTGGGATCCTCTACAGCATCTGACGGGAAATAATGCTGGGTACCATGATGTGCATCACCAAAGCTGGGGCATCAAGACGAATTTCAGCCAGCCTTTCTTTACGTTCTGGGATCGCGTGTTGGGTACGAAGTGGGTGGGTGGCGACGTCAGTGCGCGGTACGAGAGGGCAAAGATCGCGGCTCAACGGAAGGCGGACAGGGATGTCCAGGCCATTACCGGCAGCGAGGCCGTCGAGAGCAAGCAAGCGAGCACCGCCAAACCATACGCAAACGATGCAGCACATGCAACCTCCGCCGCGCGATCCGCTCACTCCGTCGCCGAACCCCGCGTCCCCGCCGGCAAAGCCACCCACCAAGCCCTCGGCTCCCGACAGCAGATCCTCGACGACCGGCAAAGCGGCGGGATTAGCGTCCTAGCCGAAGAGACGGCGGAAGAAGTCCGCGCGCAGCAGCAGCAGCAGCAGAAACCGCGCCGGAGTCTGAGGAAGCGGACGACGAGTTCGGGACTGGGACTGAAGGGTTTCGCCGATAGGGTGGGCGAGTCGCTGCATGGGAAGAGCTCGGGGGTGTTGGGGGTGGATAGTGGGAGGAGGTAGTGGTAATAGTAATAGTAGTAATACTCTTGTGAGGAGAGATGAGAGAGAGGGGTTTTCTCTGTATGCATACTTTTTTTGGTGAAGAAAATGCTATGGTATACACTGAGGTTCTCTTTCTGTTGCCAGCTTCACTTTCCCTGCTCGAGCGGTCGGTTTGGTGGGGCGGTCCTGGGTTGTTCTGTGTTTTGGTCAAGTGGTTAATGGCTGATCATTGCAGCTTTCGGGGACATCGGCACCGCCATGCGACGCTACGAGTACCCGGCCCTATGGTCGATGAAGTACGAGTCCGCCGACCATCCACTCGTACTTTAGCTGTGGTGCGAGGTTGCGACGCTCGTATGTTGACGAGGCCAGCTGCAGCACGTATCGATCAACAGGCTCCATATGCCGAATAAGAACACGCCTTTCGGTGACAAGAAGCAGTCCGGATTCAGTGGGTCGAGCTCCTGAGTAATTCATGGATTGGCGTCTGGATATCCACTAACCCATCCATCTAGGTGGGAGGGAAATGGGCAAGCAAGCATGGCCTGGCGGCTTACTCGGAGCCCAAGACCATTCACATCAAGTAAGCACACCTTGTGGGTTAAGATGCTTGAGCGCAAGACTTGATACTAACGCGAGGGCCTTAGCATGAACCTGCCGTCGCGGTTATAGAAGCCATATGTTGTGGAATGCGGTAAATCATGTCGGAGACCGATCCAGAGATGGACAATGCCCGCAGGCTCGTACCGTTGTATGTAATTCTGTGATAAACAGACAGCGACTGCCATCTGCGCTGCGCATAGAGGAGTACGCTCCTCTTCTCGAACGCCTGGCGTTTCTACCTTTGACGCCTGCCGAGCGTCTTTCGGCGATCCTGCTATTGCAAGCAGGTGAACGGCCGGAGCAAGCAGGTGAACGGCCGGAGCAAGCAGGTGAACGGCCGGAATTGCCAGTAAGGTTGGCTCTGGATACAGGGCCTTTGAGCATACAGCCGCAGTATCACACAAGCAAGCTCTTTGTAGCCTAGCAACGGGCTTCAAATCTTTACGATCAGACCTTTAATGGCACTCTGCGGGACGCCGAACCTTCAGCTCAGGCCCCCTACGCGCATCCATCGTCGCTTTGTCGAGGCATTAAAGGTACATGTGTTCTACTCGTCCGGAAAGACGGTAGACACAATCTTCGATAGTCGAGTTCAGAGCAAATCCCAACCTCACGACTTAACAGCTATCCGCTTGTCTGTTAACCAACCCGACGGAGCCCGAGAGTGGCACAAGAACAACAGCACGCCACATATAAGGATCTTGACTGCGGCCCTAACGCTCCCGGTGGGAAGGAGATAGCACCAAATCTGTCCCCTCGGACGCAGTATTGCCTATCGGCTCACTGATACTGGGGACTGGCGTGAACGGGTTCCTTGGCTGTCATGTTGCGGACCAATTGCTTGCCTATGGCTACCGTGGGTCTGACCGATGGACGTCTTCGCTCTTCCGAGACTGACATCATGGCAGGTGTCCGCGGCACGGTTCGAGACTCAACCAAGAATGCGTGGATCCAAGCACGTTTCGACGAGAAGTACGGCATCGGGAAGCACGAGCTGGTCAAGGTCAAGGGCTTGAGTGCTGAAGGGGCGCCGGATGAGGCTGTCAAGGGTAGTCTCCGACTGTGGAACACCTCTCGGCGTACTCCCCCAATCTTTAGGTTGCAGTGGCGTGTTACTCGCTGCCTCAGACCTCAGCTTAAGCCCGGGCCCCAACATCGTCGTCAACAACGCCATCGCCTTCACCATGCACGCGCTCCACGCGGCAGCGAAGGAGAAACCCGCAAAGCATTTCGTGCTGACCTCCTCAGCCGCCGCCGCCAATTAGCTGAAATTCAACGAACGGTACGATCTCACCCCGGAGAGCTGGACGACGGCTCAGATCAAAGCAGCGT
>NAJQ01000878.1:0-11863 GCA_005059865.1 Friedmanniomyces simplex
GCGCCGGTCGGGTTGCCCGGGTTGATGACGACTACCGCTCGTACGTCGATGCCCTGCTTCTGTGCCTTTTTGAGTGCATCTCTCATCCCGTCCACATTGGTACTCCAGTTCGACTCCTCATGAAGGTAATAGGGTACGCAATGCGCGTTTTGCAGCGCTAGCGTGGCAGTGTACAGAGGGTACTGCGGTATGGGCACCAACACACCCGTCTGCGGCGAAGCACAGATAACACTCATCAGCGCATTGACGCCCGAACTCGCGCCCGCACTCAGGTATATACTCTGCGGATCCGCCGGGTACCCATCCCGCCGCTCGATGAAGTCCGCGACACTCTGCCGTATCCCGGGTGCGCCCTGCGACTGCGAGTATGCGCCCACGCTCTTCACATCCTTCAACAGCGTCCGCGCGCGATCAAAGACATCGCTCTTGTAGCCGGAGCTCTTCTCCAGCACTTCCTGGGCGTCTAAGAGCGCCGGGTTCTCCAGTATACTCCCCACCTGCCGGAAGAAGGTGATGGGCTTCTGGTCCAGTTGCTGCGGGTTGCCGATGTTGGCCGCGACGACGGAGTCGAAGGGGAGGTCTTTGCCTTCGCCCTTGGCGAGCTGGGCCTTGTACTGCTCGCTCTTGATCGCCAGCTCGCCGCGGACGGCATACTTGGCCTCCTTAACGTGGGGGTTGATGTTGTTGATGTTGAGACTGCGTACGCGAGGTGTTGTTGAGAAAAGGCGCTTCTCGAGGAAGGCGGGTAAGGGTAACGAGCCCGAGGGTCCTGACAATGGCATCGTTGCTGGGTGGGGAAGGAACGAAGGTCGGCGATTCGACGGTATGAAAGTGATACCGGTCTTTGAGCTTCTCTCTCGTGTTGTCTGATACGTTGCCTGACGTACTACATGCACTCTCCAACCCGTCGTTGATATGGCTGCTTTCTTTTTCGCCAGCATCTCGGCAACGCTACCGGCCGATCTCGCTCGTGCCTTTCCGGAATGACTCTAGGCGAAACAGGCATCTGTTTTCCGTACGGCTGCGTTGTATTATATGCAGCTGAAGGCATCGCGGATACTCACTGAACACGAGCGGGAGCAATAATGCATCTCTTGCTTGCCTCGAACAGGCAGTTCGGATGGAGGGGTTGCATCGCGCCACCGACGATCGGGCGCAGGAAGCCGTTGCTGTACAAACTTTATTTTGACAGCTTATCTGCGCGAGACGGCGACGGCGATGGCGACGACTTCATCAGTGTGACTATGAGAATTTCGCGGAGGGAAATGCAGAGCGAAGAATGGGATACAAGCGCTGCGTTGTCTGGGATTGTAACGCATGGCGACCTCTTTGCCACACCTTTTCGTGACCACCACCGATTGCCCCGTACACTGCGCGATAGCATGTCCCAGCTTGTCAGTTGCGTCCACGAGAGCGTGACCCTCCCTACCCCATTGAACCATCATTCTCCACGGTGATAACACCCTCTGTCTCTCCATCCAATAACAATCTTCGACTACAGCGGCAGTCGAACATCTCCCCGTTGAGCAAACCCTACAAGCGAAGCCCACCGAATTGCGTGTCAATATCGCGGGCGAGCTGCACACCCTGCGTCGCTTGATAATTCTGGCCACCAATAACCGCATCACAAGCAGGCAGCGAGCTAGCTCCATGGGCATACCGCACTCGCCTACGGTGAAGGGATGACCGTTGGCGCAGCGATACCAATGACCCGTTCCACGGAACTCTCCCGCCATAGCTGCAACCACCATTTTGATCTCACTCGTGGATACGCCTTCATTGAGCATCCTGCGCACGTCGGCGATCTCGTCGGCAAGACCTTGAGTCGGGCTGGCCTCTTTGCCAGCAAAGCGGTCACAAATCTCCTGGGCCAGCGTCAGGCGCTCGAGCGCCTCTGCGTTCATAGCGTCGGTGTGTGCGATTGCTTCCGGCGGTACACCCTCGCGCGCGGCATCGAAGGCACCGTACTCCATAGCAGCGAAGCGCGCCCAGAAGAGTTGGCCTTCGACTTCCTGGCGGACTCGGTGCGTCTCTTGGGCTCTCGCACGACAATGAACAATTCTGAATGTGCGGCCTTAATTGCTGATGGTCGCCAATCAGGATAGCGTGCTCGACCGACGGCAGTAGCGCGGTCAGCAGATGAGATTCGAGGACTTCACCCGCCTCTTCACAGACGATAACTTTGGCACCAGTCCGGCGAATGAGATCCAGGTGTCGAGCAAGACCGCTGGTCGTGATGCCGATGATGTTGGCTTGGCGCAAAACCCGAAGTTTCAACACCGTCCGGATCGCGTCCAGCTGCTTCTTCAGCGTGTTGTACGCCGTGATTGCGGTTTGGAGTTTATCCTGGAGCTCAGCGCGCATTTCCTCAGCCCATGCGTTGCGAATGATCATGCGCTCCTGTCCAGTCATATGAGCAATGTGCACGTCGCGCAGAGTTTCGATGGGGCGCGGTCTTCCGTAGCCCCAATGCGCACCCCTCAACCACCTCTCCAGAACGCCGTCTCGGCGGTAGTCTACCGTCTCTCAACCATCTTCATCAACACCGCCAAACAGCTGTGCATGGGTCTCGGGATAGTATGCCTGCAGATGAGCTCCCACAGATGCATCACTGCCCAGCTGGCGCATCTGTGCCAATATGCGGTTGAACTCCTTTGACTCCGAATTCACCTTCTTCGTCCGTCCGTATCGATCGTTCTTCTCGGTCTTTGTGAGATCCAGACGCTGCACGACTGCACGGAGGTTAACTTCCGCGAGACGTTCGGACTTCGAGCTGCCACCAATGCGCACAACATTGTGGACAACTTGATCGACGAGGCGCTCCAGTCCCTAGTCGAGCGCGTGGTTGGTGTAGCAAACGCAGATGATGGGTCCTAATTTGCCCGCTTTCTTGTCGTCCAAGAGGATCTTGATCAGCTGGACTCCGGTATACGACTTCCCGGTACCCGGCGGTCCTTGTATGAGCGCTAAGAACCGCGACAGTGAAGAGACTACCGACTGGGCTTGACCAAAGTCCAAGCTAGAGTGCGCCGTGAGCTCGGCGGTTGTCTCTTCGGTGTTGCGGGCGGGCGTCATGTACAGCCGCGTGCCGGCGTTAGTCACGGCAGAGAGGTTGTACCTGAAGCCGGGCCTGGTAGCATAGTTAGGTGGTCCGACATCGATGTCACGGTCAGCATTCGCCGTCATTGACACTGGCGCAAGGACTTCGGCGAAAGGCACATCCAACGTCTCGCTCATGGTTTGCATCGCCTGCAAAGTCGGCCGGAAAGCTGGTAAGAGCACACCCGGGAACTCAACAAGCGACAACTGCTCGGCGTAGCCATTCATGAGCTGGTCGAGCAGAGTGTAGGTATCGGACTGGTTGATTGGCTTCGCGATGACGTGGGCACGTTCTTCCTCGGACCACAGATTGTAGCCCTTGTGCAAGGGCTGGATGATCTTGCCTGTCTGTACGTCCTTCTTAGGCCTGATAGGAGCTGGTGAGACAATGAAGAACGTTGCGGAGCCTTCCGAACTCAATAGACAGACGAGAGCCTCGTGACCCAAGCGTTTCGAGCCATCCCACCAATCTCGGCGCTGGCGCTCTGACTTCTTCTGGAGCTCCCTTGGCTGATCGAAGCTGAGGGCGACCTCCATGCCGCTGAAGGAATCGAATGCGAGATCCGAGACAGCCACGTTGCGATAGACGAACGTGCGAGCACCCTGCCGCTTGCGATCTTGCGCGTGTGGATCATGTAGCCTCTCCAGCTCGAATTTGGCGGCGTCACGTAGCTGGCCGACTGTATCTTCTCTGAGCAAACGGAAGTGGCGGTCGAGGAGGCCCTTCAAGCCGCCGATGTACCACTCTTTCGGATCGGCCAGGGGAAGATACTCGTTACGGGGGCTCTGGATCTCTTGCAGTGTGGGTAGAATTGAGATCTGTGGAATGTCGACATGGTCGTTGTCGTGCCTCCGTCCGTCTTCTGAAAGCTCGCCAGGCCTCTCGCAAGCAAGATCGAAGACTGCGTGGCGAGTGGCAATCTTTACGTTGTCCTTGCCGTCTGGGAGCGTCTGGCCGAGGCCAAAGCGTTGCTCGACGCGGCGGAGATACTTCAGAGCTGGCCGGTAGGCGAAAGCCGCAGTTGCTGGGAGGGGAGCTTCGAACAGCTGGCGCATCGTCTCCACGACGACCCGCAGGCCGTCGTGCGCTTGGGACTCCGTGTTGACTTCGACAAGCTTGTCAGGCGCGTCAAGGGCAGTGAACACGGTCTCGATGGTGTCAGCGGTATTCGTATCGGCGGCGTCGAGCTCGTCTGGGTGCGTTAAGGTCAAAGCTTGAAGATGCTTTGCCACGGCTGTGAACAGTGACTCGGCGCATTGGCCGTTCCCGCCATAGAGGATGTTGTAGACCGTCATCAAGCGTGGCGCCAGGATCAGCGACGAGGTGACGTTCTTGTGCGTGATCGTCTTCAGGAACGGTAGGATCTGAGCGTCGAAGAGCCGTGTGTATTGTGCCGGGGTGAGCTGGCTGAAATGCTGCTCTGCGATCTCCCTGACGCGAACGCAGCCAGCTTTCGATGCAAGTAGCGAAATGACCTCCTGCATGAGTCCGGCCTCGCCGTCAACGAGGTCGAGCGCTTCTTTGCAGAACTTGGTCCGTGCTGGACCGAGCGGGTGAATTTCAGCCATACGATCCGGCGATGGTCTTGAAGTGAGCCTCCGTACTTGCTGGACCACGGCTGCCGGGATCGTCTCCGCCCAAGGTGGTCCTCAGGAATGCGATATCGTCGGGTGCGTGGGAGAACATGCAATTGCTTCCCTTCCGGCATATTCCGTTCGCGAACTGCGTAAATGCTTTGCGCTTGAAGTTTGGGTCGATAACATGAGGGCAGCCGCCGCCCTGCTTGCAGCTACAGGTCTGGAAGAAGACACAGGGCCTATTGCTAGTCAGTGTCTGAGTGTGCATCACTGGCCCCCTGGTGGCCGTACCTAGGTGCCTTGTTGGCAGGCGTATGCTTGTGGTGCTGACACGGCGAGACCGTACAGATAGCGCGCCGCGTTGTGTTGCTCCGAGAAGTGAGTGACGACAGTGAGCGTGTTTGTGAGTGAGATCGGACTGCGTCCTGAATGGGAGTAGTGAAGGCGGCGTGTCGAATGTTGGTTTCGGTCAGTGTGCAGGAGAAGACCGTCGAAGGTCGTCGTTGTCGTGGAACGTGTGTGAACACTAACGCGAGTTTCGAAGACGAGTGGCGTTGTCTCCAGCAATTTCTCGCTACTGTGCCAAGCTTTGTAAACGGAAAGAACGACCGGCGAGACCTTCTGGGACCCGCGTCTGAGCGTCAACGGAACCGTGGATGTAAGCCAAGCTTTCAGGGAGCATAAGCAGGGGGAGAACGGGACAATGCATCTGATCGCTGTGACCTGCAAATATCGCGTTCGGTACGTGTTTGGAAGCCTTCCAACTGGTTGAGGCTGTTTCTATTTCGGCAGTAATGTGCAGGCGGACAGTAGCTTCCCTTTCACTGCGAGACTCAGCAACCACTCCGAGTCACCGTTGGGCTTGGTAGTCTATCTGAAAAGACACATTCACTTCGATCGCCCACCGCCGATGTCTTGGCCCAGCTGTGCATCGCGTCAGTTTGGGCGTCACAGGAAGCGAGTTCGGAAGACAACGGCATCCCGGAGACACTTACGCGATACCCGGCAATCTTCTCCCACTCCACCCTCTGCCTCGTCACCGGCAACTGTCTCCTCAGCCCTTTGAAGCTGCCCTCTGCCAGCGTGCTGAACGCCCGATTCAGCTCCTCCTGAAATTTGTTCTCCGCTCTCGCGATCTCTCGGACGATCCCATCTGCGTTGCTGCCACTCAACTCGACCTTCTTGCTCGTGCTCATGCGCACGTTGCCATCCTCGTAATAGTGCACGTCGACCTTAATCGTGCCCGTCACGCTGTTACCTGTAGGGTTGAACAGGTAAGTTGACCGCCACCGCCCGTTCCAAAAGTTCTGTGGCGAGTACTTGTTCGCAACGAGCAATATAGCTACGCTCGAGTCCGAGTCTGTCGGATAGACGCCGACTGTGGAGGAGGGAAAGTGCTCTGTTGCGGCTGCAGAGAAGGATTTGAGGAGGGATCGGACGGTGTCCGCGTGGCTGGAGTCGAGTGTGTAAGACTGCGCATTCGACGCCGTCTGCGATCGTTAGTCTGTGAGCAAGCCCATTCTGCTTGGCGGTACTTGCTTGGGACGCATGATCGACTTCGAAAGACGTTTGGCTTGCCGTGTCGAAGTATCGTTCGTCTTTGAGGGTGTTGTACGGGCTGACCAGTACCTACATCCTATCAATATCTCTCCTGCTCCGCAAGTCTACACCAGATACACACCGCTTCACTGCTGCCAGGCAGCTTCACCGTGCTGTATTGTTCCTCGTTGTACTGCTTGAATGCTGGCTGCAGCGATCGCACCTCATTCGGCGCCAATGCTTTAATATCTACATTGGATGCTTAGTTCCCGGGATCTCGAAGCCGGAGAGGAGAGTGCGGCGTATACCTTCGACGACGTTGGAAAGCTATAACAGTCAGCTCGGCTCCTGGCATTGATAGTAGGCTGCTCCTACCAACCTCTCCCGGCGGGGCCGACTGCACGAACGAGGATACCGTTGCGCCTTTGGACGCCATGATGACCGAGATTGTCGTTGGGGAGGGACGCGCAGAGGTGGAGCGAGGCAATGTGTATGGCAACATGTAACGACGAAGGTGGTGTTTGAAAGCCAATTGGCGAGCCTCAGGCATCAATAGCACGCTTTCAACCTCACTTCATTCTTTCCTTTGCCACTTGACCTTGCTGCTCTCCACAAGTATACGTGGAAGCTTTCGCTGCTGGCGCATAACATTACCACGCTTGCATTCACCATGCCTGCGTGGAAAGGCTGGGATGAAGTCGAAATACGAAATCGTCCGCCGGCCAGCATCCCAGTCATGGCAGGCTTCACGCCAATCAACGTGCCTGCTTCAACAGCAAGCACGAACACGATGAGCACAGCGGACCGAGATGCTGACAATCGAATGCCTACTACCGACAGCAGGTGGTCGAATTCGATCGTTTCTGAATATCTCGGCCGCGGGGAGACCGAGCAACCAGCACAGCTCGCCGGTCAGGCGCTCCGTGAGTCAGGAGCGAAGAAGGGCAAGAAGCGGGCTAGTACTGCCAATGCGTCCTCCAAAGCAAAGCGTCGTAAAAGTAGCGATGTCTCTAATCGTCTCACCGTCAAGAAGGTGGGCGCACACGAAGATTTCAGCTCCCCTACTGCGTCCACGAAGAAGCCGATCAGCGCCAAGCAAGCCATTGCCGACTCATCGAACATAATGTCTTCGACGAGGAAGCGAAAGCGTGTTCAACATGATGAAGGGACAGACAGCACAGCGCAACCACGTTCAGAGTCAATCCGCCCAGTGCAAGTCTACGCCCACGCAACATCCATGGACTCTGTCCTTTCGGGCTCGCAAACAACATCTGTAGCTGCTCTGAAGGCTTCGTCAAATCACGGAGCCACGTTGTACAGCAGCGCCCAAGGACCTTCCCTCCAGCAGGGTGATACTAACTTCGCTCGGTCACAGCTCAACTCATCTGCAATGGTTGACGCTACCGAACCTCGCACTACACGAGCGGGGAACGCCGCGAATGATATCGTTGATGGTAGTTCGAGCGGTGTCCTTGGCGATCTGGGTTCCGCACAACGACGAGAACTATCGCCTATTGAGGAAGAGGAGGATCTTGACCTCATGCTCGCGTCATTAGCTCAACAGTTCGATGCGCCTGTCGCGAAGACAAAGCCGGAGAATGAAGCTCAAAAGAAAGCGCATCTGCCAACGCCGGTGCCTTCTGACGCACCAATGCGGACAACAAGTGTGCGTAAGCAGCCGAGCCGGAAGGCCAAGACAGTTTCGGTGCCACAGGTCCAGACCGAGGAAGACTTCATCGTCCTGGACAATTCGGATGATGAGGCGATGGCCGACGCAGCAGAGTCGATCGAGAGAGCCACCCCGCTGAGAAGCCTAACGCCACCGCCTCGCGATCGCAAACAGAATATGCGAGACGTACAGTCTGACGATGACTACGGCGGAGCGTTACTCACCGCAGCGGAGAGGCACATACTCAATGAGGTCCAAGCCAGCGCTCAGTGCACAGAGAAGCGCATCGTCCGCAGCGCCTACCCGGCATCCGTGCTAGACCGCTCACCCATCTTCGGCGCGACGAACGCCACTGTCCTCCGCGTCTGCTTCCGCATTGGCGAAGCTCTGAACGCAGGCTGCCTAGCCGTGCGTAACAACAAGAACGTACTGCTCGAGCTGTACGCACGGGTCACGGAGTCTCGACGGGAGGAGAAGCCGGGCCGCCATCAGCATCTCGTTTTCCATGATCTTTATCACGATAAGCCGCCGTACCTGACTGGAACGTATGATCTATGGGACCAAAGTCGGTTGTGGGAGCTCGACAGCAGAGTGTTCCTCACGCCGAAGAAGGAAGGCGTCATTTGCCGCGCTGTTGCGAGGATGAGGAGGGACGGCATGAAGTTGAAACTGGAGGTTCTGAGTGTTTGGGCGGCAAGCTGGGAGGATGTCGAGCACGTTGCCGGGATCTACGTGAAAAGGAGTGAGGGCATGCTGAATGCTGACGAGTGAGAAAGTGCCACTATTACGGTTGAGGGGTGAAATGCGGTCTGTGAAGACTTCGTGGGCGTCGAAGTTGCCCGAATTAGCTACGAGAACCATATGTCGCACCTATTAACGAGCTAATATTTGCCGCTCGATGTCTGCCGACCACATTCGACTAGCGCACAGAAATTCTGGGCATAGCACAGGCGCCGCGTCACCATGTCACCTCTTTCCATCTATCACCAGCCACACATTCCTGCCTTCGTCGAATCCCGCAGCTAAGTCTAGAAGCCCCAAAGGCCCGTCCACCTTCACCGCCTTTCTACGCTTGTGATCGTGACTCTCCAGCCACAAGTTGCCGCCCGTATCTCGTGCGACTGCGCCCATCCAGTAGATCAGACAGAACCTAGCATCGATCTAGAGGCGCCAGGGCGGAGTCAGCGCCTTCCACCGCTGGCCTGTATCAGCCGGGAGATCGATCACTGGCAGAGCGTGCTCGTCGAAAGGGATTTTGCGCCTCCACGAAAGGTCCGATCGATCGACCCAGACGGCGCTCTCGTGTAACACGCGGTAACCCTTCGAACTGCGTCCCAGATCTCCGACGTTGATGGTGAGGCAGCATGTCCCTCTCGTCTCCAGCATGACTAGTTTCATCGCGTAGAAGACGGCCGCGATGTGCTGCCAATACTTCTGCAAGTGGCGCCGCTTCTGTACGTCGAGGTGGAAGTTGAAGTTGCGGAAGCGCGTGAAGACTTCCTTACGGCCGACGAAGTACGTTTCGGGCTGGACCAGGCGGCCGAAGCAGCGGGCGAGGTCGTACTCATGGTTGCGAGTATGGTGCCAACCGAGATGTACCGTGAAGGCGGCAGCGCGAAACATCACTGCCGAGGCTTCGTTGTGCAGCTGGCGGCTGACGCTGAGGATCGAGGTGGCGTGCTTGGTGCATGGCTCACCCTTGACGGCAATCTTGGCCTCGTCGAAATAGAGTGCGTACACGATTTCGCGGAGTTCTAGAGGTAGGTCGAGGAATCGGTGGAACGCTCCGGTTGTACGTGGGTATGCCTTTGATGAGAAAACCCGGCTGAGTTGGAGAAAGCCCCGTGCCAGTGCGTTCGGCACGCAGGCAAGCAGTCCGCGGCTGTTCGGCAGGCTCTTGTCGTGCTGGGCTTTGTCGCTAAGCCTGCCGTAGCCCGTGTTGCTCGTAGCTCCTGCCATGAATGCTGGTTGATGGGTCGGAGAGAGGTGTCCAGGTGTAATTGCACGGCACCTTTCAAATCAGCAATACCTGGGGCAACGGATTTGTGCGCAGGTGGGACGTGAAGGATCTGCTGGAGCGCATGACAACGTTGGGGTTAAAGAGTTCAGAAGTGCTCGATATTACCTACCACATTGCGGTGAATGTGGCAATGTTTCGATATGCCCAGTCCAATCATGGAGCGAAGTCAACCTTTCTTGGTACAGGCACGTTTCTTCGACATCATCCAGGTGGCTCACCTGCGCCTCAGCAAGCCCCAGCAGCCATTAAGGAAGCGGAGAGTGAGGAAGGGCCTGGGGATAATCATTCTTCAATAATAATATCGAGATGTGAACGCTCGGCACTCGAGTCGCGTGTTGCTCCGACAACCGGCTCTAAACACAGACACCCGGGCTTCCACATCGAGATGCCGAAATGCAGCATGCCGAAGTGATAACACACATTCCTTCGCAGTATTGACATCTTGGTGAGATGCCACCTTCCTCTCGTACACCCCGCGAATCACCCGCACGGCGACAACGTCGAAGGAGGACGCATCAGCGAGTAGACTCGAATGGCGACCTCGACAGGCAGATAGAAGAAGACTACTCGGAATCACCCAGTCCTTCAAAGGCCCGACCGAAACGCAGCCAGCACCATGAGAGACGGAGCTCGCGCGCGCCCGATTCGGAGTACAGCAAGACCACAGCTACAGCTAGCGCAGCGCTCTCGGCGGGCCAGCTAGCGCAATTGGACCAGCTCAACCGCAAACTAGGATGGGACGAACAAGATGCGCCACCAAAGCGGAGGCCGAGAGACGTTCGCGAGGAACCCAGATCAAGACACGATGCAGCATTGGAGCGACAGGAAGAGGAGCGAGATCTTGAGCGCGAGCGGAGAAGGCAGGAGCACCGGGAGCGCAAGCGCCGGCGGCGGGAAGAAGAACGAGCTGCAGCCCTCGAGACAGAGGCAGAAGATACGGACCACCGGGAGTATGGTAATGATAAGCATCGTAGACGGAAAGGAGGCCGTGTAGTGAGCGGACAGCGACTGGAGCGAGGCTCTGAAGCCTACTACAGCGAGAAGGAGGAAGTGCGGGACGACGTACGGCTGCGCGGTGGTGGCGGTAGCAGTGGCCTGAATTATGATGGAGACCGGCGGCGACGGAAACGGCGGAAACGAGTCTTCATCGGAGTCGGCGTGTTGATCCTGATTCTCGCAATCGTGATACCCGTCGGAGTCGTGCTTTCGCAGAAGAAGACATCTCGTCCACAGACTGGTGGAGCGTCTAACGCCACCACAACTCAGCCCGCGAACAGCAATCTCAATGGCATGTCCGAGTCCAACATACCACAAGCCTACCAAGGAACGAATCTTGACCCGTTCACTTGGTATGACACGACGGATTTCAACGTCACTTTCACTTCGGAGCTGGTTGGCGACCTGAGCGTGATGGGCTTGAATAGCACCTGGGATGATAGCAAACGCGCCAACGATAAGGTGCCAGCCCTCCAAGATTCGTGGCAATACGGCACGATGCCCGTACGAGGCATCAACCTCGGCGGCTGGCTCAGCATCGAGCCAGTCATCACGCCTTCCCTCTTCGACAGCTACACGACCCACGACAATGTCATAGATGAGTACACGCTCTCGCAAACACTGGGTGCGACCAAAGCGAAGAGCACGCTCGAGCAGCACTATTCTTCCTTCGTCTCGGAGCAGACGTTCGCGGAGATACAGGCCGCTGGATTCGACCACGTCCGGATACCCTTCTCGTATTGGGCGGTGATCACCTACGATGGCGATCCGTATGTGGGAAACGTATCTTGGCGGTACCTGTTACGGAGCATCGAGTGGGCACGCAAGTACGGCCTGCGGATCAACCTCGACCTGCACGGCGCGCCAGGCTCGCAGAACGGCTGGAACCACTCTGGTCGTCAAGGTGCTATCGGTTGGCTAAACGGTACGGATGGCACGCTCAACGGCGACCGCACAATTGC
>NAJQ01000879.1:0-11853 GCA_005059865.1 Friedmanniomyces simplex
TCGAACTCGCCGTAGATGGCTACGTAGTTGCAGACCGTTGTTCGGACGCCGGTCGGGGCTATGAGGCTGCCTAGGTTCGAGTTGCGGAAGATGGCGTCGGTGTAGTTGGCGTTTGGTTGGGCCTGATAGATGTTAGTACGATGACGATCGTCAATCCCCACCACGATAGAGTCTCACCAGATACACGTAGCTGTTTGTCAATCCCGGTTTCTGCTGCACTGTGCTGGAGTCGACGACTATGGAGGAATTGTACCAAACCCCTCCGGTCTGGTAGCCTTGGCCGTAGAAGATGCTCGCGCTGCTGGCGGTCGGTACAATGGTCGATCCATATACGTAAAGAGTAATGTAGTTGTAGAAGAGCTTGTCCGTGCCCTCAATGTACGAGTTGTACAGCCTACCCAATGGTCAGCGGATGAATGAGGTCTGGCACTCAAACAGCTTACAGTGTCGTTCCAAACGAGGCGGTATATGCACCCGTGCCAGTAGAAACCAGAGCACAGTTGTAAAAGGCCATGTTCATACCATACATGTTGACGGCTGGCGCCTTGCCCCCGGCGGGAGAGAACGTGTTTGTGACATTGACGTTCTTGAACGTGACGCCGGTTGACTTCTGTGTGTTGAAGCTGACAACACCGCCAGTAGCCGCAGCGGCAACAACCACTTGATTGCCAGCGTAGCTTGTCGCGGATGGTCCGGCAATGGTCACAGTCTGAGTTCCCTGGATCGTAAGGGCTTCTGAGTAGGTACCTGGTAGAACCGAGACCGTCGGATAGCCACTGTTCTGAGCGTAGGCAATGGCGGCGTTGATCGCGGTGAATTGGCCGGTGCCATCTTGTGCGACTGTAACCACGGATGCGGAGGCCGAACTGGTCGTCGGGGAGACTGAGCTGGAGCTTGTAGCTGCGACGGAGATTGACTGGACGTTCGAAGACGAGGATGCAGCAGAGCTGGTGGTGTTAGTATCCTGAGCAGCTGCAATTGCCGCGAGCGCGACAACGATCAAGGAACGCATGATTGAACGAATGAAGACCTCCGAGGAGGAGTGGAGGGAATGGCCGCCTTCGGTCGAAGGTATAATGAAGGATGGCAAGCGAATGTTGCGCGAGCTTGAAGGATGATCTGCATCAATCTCGAGGTGTTCACCGGCCTATATGGCCTCGATATAGGCAGTTGGCGGAACCCCTGTCAGTGAAAGGGCCCGTGCGAGCCTGCCGCGATCTCCATCCATGCATGACCCGCCGAGCAAGAGAGCGCGAAGTCACCCGAGGTGCCTCGCTCTGACTCGCAATGTCGCAAGTCGAATTATTCCCTCCAAAACCGGATGGTAGAAGGCCCCGGGGCAAACGCAGGCGACGAGAACGATGCAGCATTGGACATGTTTCGCACGAACGGCCCAAGAGGAATGATCGCCTTAGGGTGACAAGATCAGCAGTAAAGACGGCGCCCAGAAGACTTCGGCTGCCAGGCGATTCGCTCTGTGTGGTCTGGTTCCTGACGAGGCCACTAGTACTCGTGCGCTCCTGACTTCACGGGACAGGTAGACCCGCCCAAACGGGTTCCTGCGCAAGCCATATGGAGGAGCCCTCAGGGCCGTTTGATGCCGTGAGCTGCCTCCGGCTTGCTTCGGAAAAATTATCCGCGGCACCCATGGTTATGTGCAGGCCAGATAGCAGTACAAACGGCGGGTCGTCGACGTTCGTCAGGTAGCAATGAGGAATGATTGTAATGCCGGTGATGGCTTGATGGCGCACTTGGAGCTGAGGTCGGGTGGCAAATGCCAGGATCCCGTCCATTCTGAGCGCTTGGGGCTCTTTGTCAACCACGTGGTGGCGTCTAAATTTAATCCAGATTGGCGGACGCTACTACCGATAGCTTCGAAGTTCGCTTGAAGGACGTGGTTTTTCCGACCTTGCCTGGACTCTGGACCTCGCTTGCGCCATGTACACGGTACGGACGCAAACGGTCTACAAATCTGGCATCCCTCATTGGTGCAAGAACATGACTGCGGGTATGTCCAGACGAAGCTTATTAACTAACCTCTTGGACGGGACATAGCATAACCCGATTCAGCTGTGCCCAGGGCGAGGCCGCCGTGGTGCCGGCTCTTCTGGTCGGCTAGAACCCCGCCGCCTCGCAGGGCTGTCAGCCTCGGCCACAAGGCGACATGATCTACCGGCCCGTTTGACACGTGCATGGGGGTGGCGAGTTCGATGCTCCTTCAACGTGTGTACCTATGCCTACGGTCTACCGCGTCGCGCCTGCCATCTTGTTGTCTAGCAGGTCTGTCCGGCTGTCGAGGGAAGGCGAACAATTACCGCCGTCCCGACTGATCACCATCGTCTTCACGGCCAAGCAGTGGTGTTGACGAGCAATGGACGGTGCATCTCCGATGAAGACACCTATCCCTACCACACCGTTACAGCCCTATATGGTACCGCGTCCGGTGTCTAGTCTGTGACGATTGGCGTGATCTCAGCCACGAGATAGCCTTCGTTACTATCGGAGGCCATGGCGCTTGCTCGAGAGCTACTTGACGATACGGAGAAGGTGCTCAGTCGGCACCTCCAGCGGCATTTCTCTTCAACGGGTTAATCATGTCGAAGGTACCGGAACGCTATACAGCGGTACAGACAGATTCGTTGTGACGGAGACAATAGGCTCGCCATAATTTGCGAGGCGTCTTGGCAACCTTGCCGATGCTCTGCGTCTGCGTCTACTCATCTCCTACCCCGTCATGCAGAATCCTCAGTCTCTCCTGCTTGCACGTTTCTCTCAGCAAACATCCTCCACCTCCCCACCATCTCCCTCCCTCGGGCCCAAGTCGCCACTTAACGTCCTGCCGAATAGCTCAAGCAGGACCTGGAAACAAAGTCCTGCGAGCGCAGGGTCGTAACGGCCTTTGCTCAGCTCGTCGCGGATGAAGGCGTGTTGTGCCCAGGCCAGCTCGTAGAAGGAGAAGGTCACCTTGGCGTCGTGGAGGGCTTTGCGGATGGCGTCGCGGCCTTGGGGTGGGACGTGGTTGTCGCGTTTGCCGAAGATCTTGAGATGACGAGTCAGTACCTGAGGTTCAGTAGCGAAGGAAATCGGGGTGGGAGTAATGCTAGGTTGAGTGCGGCGTACCATGGCTGTCTCGCCTTTGATGTCTTTGACTCGTTTTATGCTGTCATCGTTTTTGCCCTCGCCGAGCGTGGCGGAGTGGATGTCGGTGGCGAAGTAACATACGCTGGCCAACACCCTCTTGTCGAAGGCGCACCTGAAGGCTAGGTGCCCGCCGAGACACATGCCTGTTGCTCCGATACGGCCGTTGCCTGTAATCACAGATAGCGTCATTAGCAAATTCTTCAAATATCGATCGCATACGACAAGTGTAAGTGTAAGGCAGGATCATACTCACAATTCGGCAACGCCAGCAACGTATCAATCGACAGCGTAGCATCTTCGTCGTAGGCAGAGACCTTCTTCTCGATCTTCCAAGCGTTACCTTTGTCAGTTCCGGGACCATCGTAGGCGAGGGATTCCGGGCCGGTGAATTCGTGGTACGAGGAAGGGGCGGCGACGATGTATCCGTGGCCGGCGATCTGGCGGGCGAAGCGTTCGACGGGGCCGGTTACTGTTGGGAGGGGAAGGATGGTGAGCAGCAAAAAGTGGGATGGAGCAGGCAACGGGAGGGACAAGTCGCCCGGGCACTCCATGTATGTAGGGTGTGAGAGAGATGGGAGAACCGACCTTGGTATATCTCGCTGAAAACGACTACGCCGGGGAATTTGGCCTTGGGGTAGTTCGGGATGGTGGGGGTGAAGAGGAAAATGCCTACCTTGCCGTCAGAGAGTGACAGCGGAGGGTGGCGGCTGATTTGGGCGTACGCATGTCGCCGCCATGTTTGGTCGGGACGTCGGTATGAGTTTCCGTAATAAGCATTGAAAGGGTGTAACGGCGGGCTCGTGGGCAGTGCAAAGAAGAGCTACTGGTATTTTACTACAGCCCTCGTATAGCACGGTGCGAAACGGATATCAGTAAAGTAGAAGGCACGATGTCTCGCGTGGTGAATGGTGGTAGCTGTGAGGCGATGGTGGTGATTGTGTGGTAGTGGTGAGGTGTGGTGGCGAACAAAGACCGAGCGGGAATAGCCGGGAGTGGTGGGGGTGCGTCGGGTTTGTGTCATACCATCATCCTCCTCTCGCTCTCCTCGTCCTCCTTCCTCTCGACCAGGCCTCCCTTCTGGAGTGCTGAACCGCTGCAGCTACACCAATCTAAGGCACTAAACTTCCAAAGCAGCCCACGCCCGGCACTGACAAGCAGCGGCCTACGTCTCTTCGCTGAGCACGTCCACGCCCAGACAACGCACCGCCCGCGCGAGCAAGCCATACTCGCCATGAGTCAGCCACCCGCCCTCACGAAGGCCACGTCCAACTCCATAAAGACTTCCGGCAGTACCGGCCAGCTCTCGCCCGCCGCCAGTCGCACCGAACAGTTCTTCTCCAGCGGACGCTACTCCACCCCCAACCGCGGTGGCCAGCAGCAGCAACAACAACAGCAAGCCGCCCCGCGAAGCAACCAGTCCGGCAAGCCCAAGCACAAGACGGGCAAGAAATATCAACAGGAGGGGCTTCTGGACGACGATGAGCGGCTCGCCATGCAGAATATCGGGCGCCGAGGCAAACAGGCCGATATCACGCACTTGATGAACATTGCCCTGCCGCCGAGACCGTACCAGGGACAGTATCACCGCCATAGTTACAACGGGCCAAGAAGAGCTGGTGCACGGGGAACTCCCGCTTGGATGGGGAGTGGGTATCATGCTGTGGACAAGGCGCGGTATATTCATGCTAACTACCGGTTCATTGTCACTCCGCAAGGCGAATACAGCGCTCAGGCGGCCGATGCGGACGTGCATATCGACTGGAGCTCGGTATTGCAGATCATCGCGTCGCCTCTGTCGCAGAACGCGTCTTGCCCGATCTGCCTCGGCGAGCCGGTTGCGCCGCGGATGCCGAAGTGTGGGCATATCTTCTGTATGCCGTGTTTGATACGATACATGCATAGTGATGGGGACAATGCTCGGCCGGCGCACGAGAAGAAGGCGAGGTGGAAGAAGTGCCCCATCTGCGAGGACAGCATTTACATCTCCGAGACTCGGCCGGTCAGATGGTACGTTGGACAGGAGATTGATGCTCTGCGCGAGGGTACAGACGTCGTTCTGCGGCTTGTCAAGAGAAAAGCCGGGAGTACGCTTGCCATGCCACGGGAGAGCACGGACGTCGTACCCAAGGGCGAGGCCATTCCATGGTACTTTGCTGCCGAGGTGATGGATTACGCCCGCGTCATGAAAGGAAGCGAGGAATACATGTTGCAGCAATACGATGATGCTATTGCTGCGATACAGCAGCAAGAGAGGGAGGATGAGCTGATGTTTGGTGAGGACGCTGAGTGGACTAGCCGAGCCGTACGCATGCTCAACGAGGCGAAAGAGAAGATGAAGGGGATTGGCAATCCACCTGCGCAGCCGAAGAAGCCGGAGCGGCAGGAGGTGAAGCAGGACGGCAGGCCGCCGATAAAATTCAACGACAGCGAGGAGGGTGTGCCGCAGATGTACCTGCAGCAGCACGCTTCTAACGCGCCTTCAGCTCCCACGACAACGCAGGAAACGAATGACGAGCCCGTTTCAGCGAATGATTCCGCCGGGGTGCCCAGTAATAGCACCATCCCCCGAACCCTCCATGAAATGCGCCAACGCCAAAATGCTACCCGCCCCGAACCAGCCGAGTACCTCTTCTACCAAGCGCCTTTGCACTACTACCTCAGCCCCCTCGACATCCGAATCCTCAAAGCTGCGTTCAACTCTTATCAGCACTTCCCTTCATCCATCCTTCCGCGCGTCGAGCGCGTCAGCAACGGCCATGTCGTAGACGACGAGCTGAGGAAGCGCATCAAGTACCTCGGCCACCTACCGTACGGCTGCGAGGTAGGATTCCTGGAGTGCGACTGGACTGATACCGTACCTCCACACATACTGGAGGGGTTCAGCGACGTATTGGAGAGGAGGCGGAAAAAGCATGATGAGAAGGAGGCGAGGGAAGAGAAGGAGAGGGTGCGGATCGAGAGGCTGGGGGAGAAAGAGTTGGCGCATATCAGACGAGCGCGCCGTGTGCCGTCGCTCGGCGAGGATCCAACACTCAGCGTAGAGTGGGAGGCTCTACCTACTTCCACCACTTACTCCCAAGACGCAACGTGGAATGAAGCCGCCTCACCTCCGTGGCCGAACCGGACGACTTCGGGTTTCGCTTCCCTGGCTTCGCCCTCGACTTCACCGACGGCGCATCGCACTGTGTGGGGCACGGCCGCTATCGCTGCTGCTTCGGAGCCGGATGTGCTGGCTGCGTTGCCGTCGGATAACGAGTTCAGGCAGCGGGATGATGGGTGGTTGCAGGGATGGGAGAGGGATCTGTTGGATGAGGGGCTCGCGGCTAGTATGTCGGGCGCGAATATGGCAGGAGCGAGCAGCGACGTTCATCTCAGGGGTGGGGAGTGGTGGCGGTACAGGTGGGAGTGGGAGCGGGAGTGGTGGGGCAGGTGGAGGTGGGAAGAAGGGTAAGAAGGGGAAGAAGATTACATTGATGAGTACGACGGCTAGACGAGGGGCGTGAGGATTGCACTGCTTTGTTTGCTCTTCTTCCATCATTATGGGTGGGAAAGGGAAGGGTAGGATTCAGGCTTGTGCATATGCGCTCTGGGAAGAAAACATGATGTGTTTTTATGGTGTATACGATCACTCGAAGATATACGCTGTCCCGAGATCTTTTGCTGGTGTTTGGATCTTTCGAGCATCGTGTCCTGAATGTTGGTGCTGTAAGCTGTGAAGGCGGGATTCGAAATTGGAGCACTCGTCGGGGCTGGTCGGATGGAGCTTGTTGTATGCTCTGCTATGAACCATCTTATACGGAGCCGTACATCCATGTGTACATCCGTAATGATCACATGAACCTGGTAGAGGGGGAGGGCAAGGGATTCTTCGGAGGGGTGCCTTGGGAACGGCCACTAATGACGACGGCAAGTACTTTCGTTGCGCGGATAGCAAGAGACGTGCTGAGGCAGTGGTCATTGATTTTAGACTTCACACGCTACATAGTACCCCGTCTCATCTCCTTCGGCCTCGCTCGCCCAGAACACCCTCCGCAGAGCATAATACTCCGTAACCGGTACCCCAACCCCGTCCGCTCATCAAACCTCCCCCTCCCATTGCTACCGCGATGCTTGGACTGCAACGGGATCTCCTTCACCGTCAAGCTCGTCGACCGCCTCGTCCACCCGAACTTCTTCCGCAGCGGCGCGGTCTCGTCCTCGTCGTCTTCGAAGAAGCAGGCGGGGTATTGGTAGGGTCCGCTTTCGCTTGCTCGGCCGGCAGTGCTGCCGCTACTTGCTATCTCGTTCAAGAGACTACCAAAGCTGGTCCGTCGTGCTCCACCTGTTGGTGTGAAGGCGGCGGCGGTAGGAGAAGTAATGGTCGATTCGTCGGACCAGCGACTATTGTGCCCGAAGAGGCGCTCTGGTGGCGAGCTGGTGGAAATCGAGGCCGTGCGGGAGTCGAGGCGGCCGGTGGCTGAGGGGGTGGAGCTGTTGGAGGAGAGGATGCGGAGGGGTATGCGGCGGTTGGAGCGGAAGGAGGTGAAGCTGTCTTTGCGGCTGCGGAGGGAGTTTGACAGGCTGACTTTGCGGGGGCGGTAGGATGGGTCGGGTGGTTGGTGCATAGTCACTGAGGAGATGGTACCGGTTGGTGAGACTGTCACTGGAGACTGCGGCAGAGGTGCGGGTTGCGTGGCCGGGACGGGCGACTCTTTGACGGTTGGGAAGAGGCTGTAGGTGCGTTTGTGAGGTGGTGCTTGAGGCGCGGGTTGCGTTGAAAGAGGGACATCCACCAGAGGTGCGGGCTCCTGTTGCGCTCCCGCTTTAGTCTCGTTTCGATCTTGGATGCTATCGGTGGTTGTAGACGCGACCGCTCGCGCACCCGGGACTGGTGGCGCAAGCTGGAAGTCAAACTGCTCCATAGCCGGATCCACCTTTGGCGGCGGCGGTGGCGGTGGAAGATCTGGGCTGGGCAGCGGCGACGGCTCCCGAGTATAGTAGTCCAGGATTCCAAAGGAAACCTCTGATTGCCTCGAAGTGCTGCATCGTGAGTGCAGGCTTGGCGAGGCTATGCGGATCGAGGGAGGCGCTCGCTTCGGCGGGGGTCCCAGTGGCGCACCTCGTCGTGGCCAGGTCGTCGGCGCGGCGAGGTCGACTATCTCTGGTTCTAGCGGCGCCTGGTATCGTACTTCCGTAAGATCTTTGGAGGTCAATGGCGGGGACTGCAGTGCAGATTGCGCTGGTGGTGTGAGCAGTCGAATAGGCGCAGGCCGGCCACGATTGATGACAGACTTGGGTATCCTCGCGCGCTCGTCCCTGGGTTCCCAAGTAGGACGAGTATGGATCTTCGTAGTCGGCGAAGGGACCCATTCTTCGGGTATAGCCCTCCTTGGCGCCATCGGCCGTTGTCGATCCAAGCACAAAGACAGCGAAACAACGGAAGAGCGCTGACTTACTGCCGATATCGACACAAAATTACTTGAGCACGCGCCCACTACCAGCTATATCAGTGAGGGAGGCCGACTGTCAGGCTGGACGTGAGGGGTGGAATGCAGTCAACAAGGAGCGGACCCGGAAATAAGGGCCTCGATGTCTTGCGTCTGTTGTTCTGCAGAGACGCGCGCTTAGCCCGAAGAGGTCGTCCGGGGCTCTGCGCAAGGCTCGAGCCAAGGGCAAGTTTGTGAGAGAGCGAGAGGTGCGGATGCGGGTTATGCAAGGGATGCATGTTTTTGCTGTTGAAGTATGAGGAGGAAAACAAAGATGAACAGAGTCGTCCGTAGCAGGGCGAAAGTCCGGAGAGCTTGAGCGGACGGGAAGTGATAGATGTTGCGCCGTCTCATATGTTGCTGTCTTGCCATGACGAGACCTGTAGTCGCCGTAGTAGCAAGCCGTCCGCGCAAGGAGCATGACAAGGAAAGGGGGATTCGTGGAGCTGGTCTGGCGCAGGGAGTCCCATCAGCTTTTGTTGGGAGACTCTTAGCATCGACAGCGGGGGGCTACAGGCAATGATGCCGTCGGGTGGGCAAGTCCAGAGTTCCGTCGTTGATGTGAGTAGTGGAAGGAGAAGACAGTAGTTAGAAGAGGAGAGGAGATGTTCAAGGTAGTTGTTGTTCACATTGTGTATCCTCCTCGGCCCGTGTTCGGGAGCGGGCCGGAGTCAAAGAACTACTTCGTACTGGATCGTGCACCGAACGCACCGTCACGTTAGCTCACCTCTCATGATTCGAAGGATGACTTCATGTTCGGAGCAATGGAAGGCCCTTCTTCTTATCATCCCCAACCGGTCGACCGCGGGAGCCTTGATGATCACGGAGAGGCCCTTCAAGTGACCACGCCAACGTAATCTGGGATCCCACACAGTTCTGACCAGCATCACGCCTCTATCACCAAGGGTCACTTGCCGCCGCCATGGTACAGCAGAATGGCACCGGCGAGCAGTCGTCAGACCCGGACTACTTCCAAACCAACCCAAAGCCACCCAATCTGGACCGGCAGATCACACTGGCCCGCAGCTTCATCGAACAACATGCGAGCGAGAACCGCCGAGTGGCACTGGTCGCATCCGGCGGAACAACAGTCCCATTGGAAAACCAGACGGTCCGCTTCATCGACAACTTCTCCGCCGGCACCCGAGGAGCGACGAGTGCCGAGTACTTCCTCGAAGCCGGATATGCCGTGATATTCCTGCATCGCCAGTTCTCCCTCCTGCCGTACTCGAGACACTACTCGCATAGCACCAACTGCTTCTTGGACTTCATGACGCATAATGACGCCGGAGCGGTTGTGGTAGAGAGCGAGTATCAGCAGCAGATGGCTCAGGTGCTGTCACGGTATCGCAAAGCCAAGGAAGACAACACGCTGCTGCTGCTACCTTTCACCACGGTCAACGAGTACCTGTGGCTTCTTCGTGGCTTGGCGATGCAGATGCAGCCGCTGGGTGCCAATGGGTTGTTCTACCTGGCGGCTGCAGTATCTGACTTCTTCGTGCCCGCCGAACGCATGGTGGAGCACAAGATCCAATCCTCGGAAGACTTTCAGGAAGAACTTACGAATGGAAACGGTGCACGCGCTCCAGCGGCGCACATGGACGGCAAGCGATTGATCATCAACCTCGACCCGGTACCCAAATTTCTCAAGCTGCTCGTGGATGGCTGGGCGCCCCGAAGCATGATCGTGAGCTTCAAATTGGAGACGGACCCTTCGCTTCTCGCGAAGAAGGCACGCTATGCCCTGGAGAAGTACTCGCATCACTTGGTCATTGGTAACCTGCTGAACACCCGGAAATGGGAAGTCCTCTTCGTTTCGGCAGACGGCGGTGAGCGATGGATCCGCGTGCCGGCCGGTCGTCGAAGCAAGAGCGTCACGAATTGGGATCATGACAGCCAGCCGCAAGAGCCTGCAATCGAGATCGAATCGTGGATCGTGCCTGAAGTGGCCAAGGAGCATACGAAGATGATAGAGAAAGCAGCGTCGAAGCAATGACCGCATTATTAATTGCTTAAATTGCACCCAAGCACCGACGTAGCGTCGTTGAACCCTGACTATTGCCAAACTACAAAATGATCTTCCACTTCGCCGTAGCATGCCGTATCCGCTGACCAAAGAATATCAGGGGTATTGCGAACAGCATGATGATAACATAGATTCCCGCCTGTGTGCCGAAAGCATTCGAGTAGCCCGTCTTGGTGATCCATGGCACCACTCCGTACAGGAAGCCGAAGGCAACAATGTTCTTCAGGCCATTGACGAGGAGTAGAGCGTCGGCGTTGACGGGGAGGTAGCAGTCGCTGACGTAGGTCATTGTTGCTACCGGGACTGCCGTTAGTCCCATGGCTACCATGCCATAGCCGAAGAATCTGCAGACCAAGTCAGCAATGGGTAAGTGAGCTTGTGGGAAGGTAAACTGACAAGGAAGTCCAATTTAGCGTTCTAGCAACGCCGTACCCGAAAGCCAGACACCCAGCCGGAACGAGAATCGCCGGGATCCAGAGCAGATGCAAGCGCGTCTCCGGCTGGAACACACCGCCGTTCTTCTTACTCCGCCAATCCGAGTAGCGATCAACGACCCAACCACCCAGCCACGCTCCGACAAGGTTGCCGATTATACCAGGAATGTTGATCAGGCCATTTATGCTGGGTTTCCAATTGTACGGCGGTGCTTGCAGGACGAAGGAGTTGAGGATGTTGATCGCCACGACCCATGCGAGGGAGACTGCGTAAGCCAGGAAAGCAAAGACGACGGCCGGGTAAGCGATTAGAGGAAGTGGCCGGACGAAAAGTTCGAGGAGGTTGGTGTCCTTGGGCACGCCGGACCAGAGAGAGAGATCCTGCATCCAAGTCTTCTTCGGCACCTGGTCGCCGCGGAAAGCCGGGTGGTTGGGCATCTCTTTCGACCTAATACTGGCGACCTTCTCCACGGGCGCACCGTTCCCGGCTTCCTCGTCGGATGTCGGTGTTGCGGGGACCGACTCCGTGCTTCGGTTCCCGGATGCCACGCCCTCGAGGTAAGAGCGGTCGTAGCGAGTCTCGGGGCAGAACAGCAGGACGACGACGAAGTTGACCGCGGTAAAGATGAAGGCCATCCACTTGTGCCACCGCCAGGAAAGGGAAGTGACGACGAAGCCGCAGATGAGTGGACCGACCGTGTTGCCGCCGGCAATGGCGTTCATGTAGATGCCAAGATAGTTGCCGCGCTCGTGTAAGAAGTACAGATCGTTGACAATCGCCGCACCG
>NAJQ01000088.1:0-61001 GCA_005059865.1 Friedmanniomyces simplex
TTGAGCCGGTAAAGGCACCATACCGATCCGCCAGAGGGCCTCGACGGTCCGGGTCGGTCAAACTGGCGACGACACGGGACAACGCCAGGCGGTTTCTGAAGTCGGTGATCTCGGCCCATCCTACTACTACGAACGATCCTACACAGGCGACACAGCTGAACAGTAAGAGGAGGTCGTGGTCTCCACCCAAGCGGACCGACTCAGGTGTGCCTGTACCGGGCGAGGGCGAGGCGGACAGCATGAGAGGCAACACAAGAGGGCCCATTAGCGGGCCCATCAATGCACATCTGCACCGGCCGCGGTTAGGGAGCGATACCCGGAACCGTTCGAATGCCTCAGGTCGGAACGACGTGAGTGGACATGCCCCTCCACGGATAGAAGCTGCGGTGCTGGACCCGAACGTCATATCAGCCATGGACTCGCAGGACGAGAAGCCGCTCGCTTCCGGCAACGGCGTGAGCATGGCGATCCACCTGGCCGAGCCGGTGTTGTTCGTACAAGGCTTCGAGAATACGGAGAATTCGCCGGGTAATACTGCAATGCTCCGAGGGAGCTTGCATCTGCGGGTGCAGAAGAGCGCGAAGATCAAGGCTGTGACGCTGAGGTTCAAGGGCAGAGCGATAACCAAATGGCCAGAAGGGATACCGCCTCGGAAGATTGAATTTGAAGAGCAAGACACGATCATGAGCCATACCTGGCCATTCTTCAACGCACAATTTGAGAACGCCGAAAGAGGCACGAACGCCGACCACGTCCAACTTTCGAAGGGCCCCGATGGAGCGTCTTCCACTGTGACTCGGCTAGATCCACTGGGACGCTCATCTCCGAACTCCTCGTCCGTGAATTTGTCGGCGAAGGAGGCACGGAAGCTCTCGCTTCAGGTCAACCAGTCTCGGAGTTTCGGCAAAGGCGATGCTGCGCCCGGCGCGCAGTCGGTGGCAGCCAAGGGGTATCGCACTTTCTTGCCTGGGGATTACATCTACAACTTTGAGCTCCCGCTCGACAGTCGGCTGCCGGAGACCATTGACGTTGACCTCGGCTCGGTGAAATACGAGCTGGAGGCTGAGGTGACACGATCTGGTGCGTTCCGGGCGAACTTGGTAGGCAACAAGGAGGTCACGCTCATCCGGGCGCCTGCGGAAGGGTCGCTGGAGCAAGTGGAGCCCATCGCGATCAGTCGGAATTGGGAAGATCAACTACATTACGATATTGTTATATCCGGCAAGAGCTTCCCGCTCGGCACGAAGGTCCCGATTGCATTCAAGCTCACTCCCTTGGCGAAGGTGCAATGTCATCGCATCAAAGTGCTGGTCACGGAGAATATCGAGTACTTCTGCAGCGGCAAGCGGGTGCATAGGATGGAGCCGACGCGGAAGGTGCAGCTGTTTGAGAAGCGGGCGGACGGAGACCCTGTCAGCACGTTCCAAGGCAGCGACATGCGCGTGACCGCTGGTGGTGGAATCCCGTACGATGCTCGAGCACGAGCTGCGAGAGGCGAGCGCGTGCAGCCTCAGGACCCGACGAATTTGCTCGGGAATTTGGAAGGCGACACGAATATTGGGCCGACGGAGATGGAGTTCAACGTGCAATTGCCCAGTTGTAAGGATATGAGGGAGCGAGACCGGAGTCAGAGATTGCACTTTGATACGACGTATCAGAACATTCAGGTGCATCACTGGATCAAGGTACGTTGACCAGTCTGGAATACATTGTACGATGTTACTGACAAATGCATAGATTGTCATGCGGCTATCAAAACCTGATCTCAACGACCCAAGCAAGCGCCGCCACTTCGAGATTTCAATCGATTCGCCCTTTCATATCCTTTCCTGCCAAGCTACACAAGCAAACATCTCCCTTCCAGCGTATAGCGCACCCGAAGCAGCCAACGGCGGCGTATCACTGCACGACTGCGGCTGTCCCGGAGCAAACGTACGACGCAACTCGCCAACCTCCTTCCTGCCCACACTCAACGCCCTGAACTCCGCGCGAACGAGTCGCGATGACGACGGAAGACCCACGACACCGACACTGCAAACCCCGAACCTGACGAGACCCCAGCAAGCGCACGTGCACGGCCAAGCACCGGGGCAGGAACGACCCATACACCTTCTCCGCGCACCCTCCTTCAATCCCCCGGCTTTCGAAGACGAGCAGCCGCCTCCACCGCTCATTACGCCGCCGCCACAATACGACGATATCGCCAGTCCGACGAGTGGCTTAGCGGACTACTTCAGTCGGCTGGCGGATACTTACGACTCTGATGATGACGAGAACACTCGGAATGGGAGGGTGAATGTGCCGCTCACGCCTGGTGGGCGTACACACCGGAGTATGGATATTAGGAGGGATTGGGTCCCGGTTGGGCGGTGATATGCTGTCATGTTCTCGGGTTTCGGTTACGCATTGGACATGCCTGGCGTTTTGCTGGTACTGCATTTATGGGGTGGCTGAAGGATTGTCCGGGCAATATATTGGGGTGTGGTTTCTGGCTTAGCGAGGGGCCTGGGTCGTTTTGGGAGTATATACGATCTGATGAGTGACGGATGTGGGAGGGGTTTTGTGCATAGAGCCGCGTCCGTTTGAGTGTTTCGCCGTCCGTATATAACAAAGTGTCACGTTTGTTATGCCTGCCAAGCAACTTTGACGCCACTTGAACATCACCTCTCTGTGCTTCTTCCCAACCTCCAACCGTCTCGATCTACGCCTTCACCGTAAACCGGTACTTTGGAACATGGATCCGTTCTCCATCACAGTCGCCATCGTCGGCCTAGTCGACGGAGGCCTATCGTTGTCCAAGGATCTCAAGGACAAGATCGACACCTACCGCAACGCCGAGCGAGAGGTCACGGAGCTGGCACACGAGGTCGACCTCTGCACCACCTTGTTGGAAGTTTTTGGCCAGAGCCTCGACCGAGCGGAGAACCTCCCGAGGAACGTGATCAAGCAGACGGAGAGGCTGATTGTGGATGTATGAGTCGCTGCGTAAACTGCGAAGAATTGCGTTACAGCTTGTGCTGAAACCGTTTTGTTACATTGCAGATGCGCACAGTTTTCACCGAGATCAGGACGTTGCTCGAAAAGTTCGATTCCTCTATCAGAGCTTCGGCGAAGTACCTCGTCAATGCCGGCGCTTTACGGGAGCAGCATTCGAAGATCAAGAGCCTGCAGCTGAGCTTCATTTTCATGCTCTCTGTCTGTCCGCCGCAAGCTCGCCCAGCCAACCAGGTGTCTTCGGTCAACACAGCGGGGATGGGTGCGCTGGGCGGACCCGGCAGCTTCGAGGGAACGATACAGCATCTTCCGATCCAAGGCAGCAGCAGCAGGGACCCATTCGGCAACGTACCGGTGACATATCAAGCTACGTTGACCTTACATCCCGTCTCGTCCGGCCAACACCATCCCCAAGCAGCTCCTGCGTCCGGGTCCGCTGCCAACGCCGAACCGGATCTCACGCAACATCTGGACGAGCTCCGCCGCAACAAGCGGCTTAAAAAGAAACTGGAGAATCTAACCAGCAACCCCTTCTTCAGCCGGAGTTTGTTTGGGGATATATTCAGCAGCAAAAGGGCGGGGACGGGGATTACGAGCCGGCGATATGGAGGCCCTGATATAGAACCGCGTCAGTATGTTGGGAGGGTTGGGTCTGAGGGGGACTTGAATGAATCCATGCCTGCGGCGACTGACTACTCCTACACCGAACCGATGATGGGCGGGCCAGAGTCAGAGATTGGTGAGGACGACAGGGTTGCGAGCAGGGAAGCTCGGTCAGAACGGGATGTCGACGATATACTCTCCTATGTAAGCCGTCTTCCGCAGGTACTATGTCGCTGTACTGATGCTTTTTCAGCTCTTCAACGAGGATGAGGAGACGGGTGACGATGGGTCATCAACGGCTTACCCGGATGTGCCAGGGACTTCGACTTCTCGAGGCTCACCGAGGCCTGCTGCAACGGCGTACACAGGAGCGGAGATGATATCACCCGATACGCAGCCTGGGCGGTCACCGCCGTACGGAACGTTGTCACCTCCTTCCGTCGACCCACGGACTGGTCCAGCGATTGACCGGGAGCCACCGCCACCGGTTCAGCATAGAACCAAAGGCACGAGATTGGATCCAGGAATGAGTGGATCGCGCCCTAGGATGCCGTCACCGAACGTGCCACCCTCCCCAGGAACATACGCCGGCGCGGCAAGCGATGAAAAGCCCCGGCAACCCGGGCCCGGCCAACCCAGAAGCTGCCGTTGCGATGGCTGCGATGTCAAAGTCAGTGGGAGCGGGAAATCGCAAGAACGCGCGCTTGCTTTTGGAAGCTGACACATTCTACAGATTGCCGGGGACACGATCCGTTACGAGTGCGCCAGCTGCAAAGACATCGATTTCTGCGAAGAGTGTTTCCGCGACCCGGAGCAGACGGTGCGGCATCGGCACTCGAAGCGTCACTTTGTTACGAGGCTGCCGAATCGATCCTGGGAGGAGTAGCGCTGCTTGTCATGTACCAATTGCTACGCACTCGAAACCTCTTTCATTAGCACGTCGAATGTGCCGAGCTCCGCATCCGGTCTCGTGCGGCCGTGAACTTGTATACGTCACTGCAAATCAGGAAACGGACTCTCATCTCGACGTGATAGGGTGTTTTCGATCAGCGAACATACAGCGTCAACCCTCAACATATTCAAGTCCTGTCGTCCGCTCATACTCATCCCCTCCGACGCCTATCATTCGCATCATCGAACCGCTCCTCCTCCTCACTACTCCTCTCATCACTAAGCCGACTCACATAACTCATCTGCCCATTCGACACCGGCGGCCGTACGGCAAGACGTCCATTCGTCTCATAACCCGCCGCCGCAGCAGCAACCTGCGCAAGCCCGCCTTCGCTCTCTGATATCGACCGCACGGGCGTCAGAGCTGGGTACGAAGGAGCATGGCCTCCATTCGCTTCGTGAAGCCTCCGTACCCGTTCTGCGCGCTCTCTGATCTGCTCCACGTCGTAGTAGACGTAGGACTGTCCGTTCTGCAAGTGCAGAGGGTTCTCGCACGTACGCTTCTGTACGTCGGAGGAAGAGCGGTTGCGCGCGCCTGCCGCGGTGGGATCAGAGGCCGAAGTCTTCGTACCGACCTGCTTGAGCGCCGCAGAGATGACGGACTCTTCTTCACCACCACCAGCAACGGGAGATCTCAGACTCCCAGCTCGCTCGGGAGGCATCTTCGTCCGATCCGCCAACGACTTACTAGGACTCACGCTCCGGCTTGTCTGCTTCGTCGCCCCATTCGCAAGCGTAGACGTACTCGCCACACCCTGCCGCCACGTCATGATCCTATCCCCAGAACCGCCCTGCGTACTCGTCGACGTGCGAGTCTCCCGCAGACTCCGCTGACTGCCCTTCGTGGCCAACGAACCCGCCGACCGGACGCTAGCCCTCTTGCCGAAGATCGACGACCGATCGAAGTCATCGAATTTCCGCTTCGACCACGCGCAGTCCTGCCGGAAGACCTTGATCTTGCCCTCGAAATCCGCCGTCACGATGATATTGCCTTCGCTGTGACTCGATCTCGGCGTAGTGCTGGCCTGCTGCATCACGCTTGGCGGCCTCGACGAACCCTGCGACTCCGTGCGCTCGGCTCGACTCATCAGTGTAACTAGTGGCGGATTGCAAAGGTCGTACACCGGGTCGTTGCTCTTACCCAGAAGCCCTCGCGTCTTACTGGGTGCTACGCGCACAATCGTGGTGATGCTGTCGTGCGCCTCGAAGAACTCCATCGGGTGCCTGTCCCGCTTCTCGTTGCCGGCATCCACCGCAGATGAAGAAGATGAGCGTAATGACCATATGTACGCCCGCTTGTCCTCGCTGCCGCACGTGACGTATCTCCCGCACTCGCTGAAGGTGGCGCGGATCTGACTGCAATTGTTCTCGTTGCCTTTCAGCTTGAGCTCGAGACTCTTGTCCCGGAAATTGTACAGTCGGATCCGGGAGTCGTTGCTCGTAACCAGTAGCTGCAGTATATCGCCAGCGCTGCCGCCAGGATTGTACGAGGCTTGCAGACCCGTGATCTTGCTTCCCTTCTTGGCGTTCTGCCCGCGAGAGGACCGAACGTGCATCTGCGATTGGTACTTCAGACCCTCGGTCTCGAAAAACATGACCAGCCCGCTGAAGCACCCGGCCATAGCATACTTGCCATCGGGCGTGAAAGCGACCGCGGTAATCATATCTGGCACCTGCGCAACGTACGCCACGCTTTTGTCCGGGATGCTCCAGAGACGAAGCTTCGAGTCCAGGCTGCCAGCTAGGAAAAAGCGGTCGTCCTTTGGGTGGAAGGCTATGGACGGCACGAAGTCGGTGTGCTTGAAGGTGCAGAGGCATTCCGGACGACTCATATGCCATAGCCGGACCGTCTTGTCCATGGAAGAGGACAACAAAAAATTGTTCTTGCTCCAGCTGAGGTCCAGGATCGTCGCCGTATGTGCTTCGAACTCTCGGACCGGCTGGCTCTGGAATACTGGCGCGCTCAAGCGCTCGGCTTGCATGGTGCCCGTTCGCATAACTTCCACTTTGATTCTCCTGCTTCTCATGCTTCTGCCGATCCTCAGAGCTAGCCAGCACCGCCCACACCCTCACCACCATGTCCGCGCCCGCCGCGGCGAGGTATTTGCCATCCTTGCTGAACTCCATCGCCCAAACGGTATGGTCGGCATTGGGCGTTGTGGAGCCTCTGCGCTTCAGCTTGCTAGGCTGCCGCTCCAGCTTCCTCCGCTTATTCGTGCCTTCTAACTCTTGCGCCAAGAACAGTCGATCGAAATCGCGCTTCGACTTGTTCTTCGACCCCACCTTAATGTATGCGGGCGGTTGCGGGTGCCGCGGGTTGAAGCCCATATTGTCTACTATGGGCTCCGCGAAGACGGTCGCATCGGCTCCCTCGAGTCTGTCCCCACCCGAGACCGAGACGTCCTCTGCTACGCTCGCCTGCACGTCTTTCTTCTTCGCGCCGCCCATCAGCTTGCTGAGGAATGACACGGCCTTGACGCCCTTCCTGAGTTCTCTCTGCGCGGTCTCCGGCGAGTCTGCGCGTGACATGTCGTTCCGTAGAGGTCCTGGGTTGCGCACGGAAGGCGCGGGACTCGGCTCTTTCGCTCTTCGCTCTTCCTTCCCCGGGCTGCTATCGGCTGTCTGGGGTCTACTACCTGCCGGGGACATGGGCGTGTTGGTGCGCTTCATCAGATGTTGCGACAGCGGATCCATCCCGGCTTGCGCCTCCTGCGCGGTGCTGTCGCCGTCTGCTTCTGGCGCCTGTGGCCCGTTGTTAGCCGAGGAGGCATTGTTGCTTCGCGACCGCTTTAGTCGTATGGGAGACGTCCAGGAGCTGCCGTTGGAGGAGCTGGGTCTTCCTGTCACAATCGTTAACCCATACTCACCAAACTCATGAGAAGCTCCTGAGCTTCTGGATGTGACCTACCCCGACCATTGGCAGGCGTAACGGGTCGCCCGCCATTGACCCCCGTAATACTGTTCACATCTGGATAACGATCGCTATCGCCGCCACCCTTGATCGGCGACTGCGCGGGCGAGGGCGCTTGGTCTTTGTTGAAAGGGTTGGTGAGGGTGATGTTGGGTATGCGGTCTCCCATCCTTTCTGCCGATCATTGTCACGCCATGCTGACTTTGCTTCTTCTAGTCCCTTGACCTCCCTTGTATCCCCATCCTAAGCAGTAGTAAGACGCTACGAGGCCAGGTAAACTTCCGGAAGCTTGCGGATGGAAAAGGGCGAGGAGTTTGCGCGGGAATGAATAAATGGAAGAATACGGTACTTATGCTGTAAGTGATTATAAACCGGACCGGCGACGAGAGCGTTAGGAGGTTCGATGCGGTCGTGGTCGCGGTATGTTGTGGCTACTGGGCACGCATACAGACGGGTCATTGCTGACAACGAGCAGCGAAAGCGAGTCGTCATCATTCTTCATCAAGTTCGCTCCGATATTTGATTAATGAATTGATTGACATGACTCGATCGCGGCGGACCACGATCAACCGAGGTCTTTCCTCCAGCTCCTCCTCCTCCATCGGCTGCAGTCCTATCGCCAGACGAGAATGTCCTGGATATGCTGCTGTACGGTAAGGTCGTAGTATCTCCCTCTCCGCTCGATCTATCAACTGTCAATCCTCATCTCCTGCCGGGACCCGCCAACTGATCACAGCCCATACATCGACACTCACAACTACACACCCACCATAAAGCACACATTTAAAACAGCACAGCATGGCCTCCTCCCTCACCACCCAGCCGCCCCCCACACCCACCTACCTCCTCTCCTACCCTGCCACCCACGTCCTCCTCATCACCATCAACCGCCCCCGCGCCATGAACTCCCTCCCCTACGCCTCGCACTGGGAAGCCGACGCCCTCCTCCACTGGTTCGACTCGGAACCCTCCCTCCGCGTCGCCGTCCTCACCGGCGGCGGCGACCCCAATAAAGCCTTCTGCGCTGGGCAGGACCTAATCGAACAACGCGACCTCGCCGACCTCCGTTCCCGCATCGCCAAAGGGGACAAAGCGGCCCAGGCCGCTATGCCCAACCGCACGACCCTCACCCACCCCCCCTCGGGCTTCATGGGCGTGAGCCGCCGCAGCGGCAAAAAACCCGTCATAGCCGCCGTCAACGGCTGGGCCATGGGCGGGGGCTTCGAAATCTGTCTCGGCTGCGACTTGATCGTCGCCTCCCCCAACGCGACCTTCGGTCTCCCCGAAGCGATGCGGGGACTCTACGCCGGAGCCGGGGGCTTATCCCGCCTAGTCCGCCTCGCAGGCATGACGGTCGCGAGCGAGATAGCCATGGCCGGTCGGTTCCTGACGGCGCAGGAAGCGGTGCAATACCAGATCGCGAACCGCGTGAGCCGGACACATGAGAGCTGTGTGCCCGAGGCCGTGGAGCTGGCGAGTAAGATCGCGGGTTTGAGCCCGGATGCGATTATTGTGACGAGGCATGGGCTGCGGCAGAGCTGGGAGACGGCGAGTGTGGAGCGGGCGAGCCAGGAGACGGAGTTGCGGTATGGGGCGCTGTTGCGGGATGGCGATAATATTGGCATTGGGTTGCGGGCGTTTGCGGAGAAGAAGCAGCCGGCGTGGGTGCCTAGTAAGCTGTAGGTAGGTAGAGGGAAGTGAGGCGCTTTCTGGACGCACCGTACGGAGCCGAAAGGCACAGGGCTTATATGCTCCAAGGGGTGATGTGCCTGTCTTGTCCTGGCGTACGTGTTGTCCTGCGGCCGGTAAAAGTGACTGATCGACCGAGCAAAGTATGAAGGACTACACATCAACCGACGGCGAGCCGCTGTAAAGTCGCAAGACCAGCCATAGTCACATGCGTTTGAGTGGCTGAATAGTGGAAAGTTACTTGAACATAGATGAGTTGACAGCATACCACCAAACAAAGCGCGTCCCACATCTCACGATACGCCGATCCCATGGTACTATGCACGCACTCCGTCGAAGAAAGCGACAACTAGCCCAACCAACGCGTCCGCGTCCCACTAATCCCTACCCAAACGCCCGTTACGAGTCCGCATATCATCGCATTCAAAAGTCCTCCTCAAAGGCGAAGTCACCGATCATCACAGGTGCCGCCTCCATCTCTCCACCAGCCTCCTTGGTCTTCGCATCCTTCTGCTGCTTATTGCTCTTCTCAATCACACCTGCCTTCTGGTAGTCACCCACCCGCTTCTCGAAGAAGTTGGTCTTCCCAGCCAGGGAAATGTTCTCCATGAAATCGAAAGGATTCGTCGCGTGGTAGAGCTTGCTCGTGCCCAGCGCCAGGAGGAGACGATCAGCGACAAACTCGATGTACTGGCACATGAGTTTGGAATTCATCCCCAGCAGCGCGCAGGGCAGGGCGTCGGTGAGGAACTCCTGCTCGATGGTGACGGCTTCCGTGATGATGGACTCGATGAGGGCGCGGTCGGGCTTGTTCTTGAGGTGGGAGAAGAGGAGGCAGGCAAAGTCGGTGTGCATGCCCTCGTCGCGGGAGATGAGCTCGTTGGAGAAGGTGAGGCCGGGCATGAGCCCGCGCTTCTTGAGCCAGAAGATGGCGGCGAAGGAGCCGGAGAAGAAGATGCCCTCCACGGCCGCGAAAGCAATGAGGCGGCAGGCGAATGTGGAGTTCTTGTCGCTGATCCACCGCAGAGCCCAGTCGGCCTTCTTGCGGATGCAGGGGATGTTGTCGATGGCGTTGAAGAGGTAGGCGCGCTGTCGGGGCTCGGAGATGTAGGTGTCGATGAGCAGGGAGTAGGTCTCGGAGTGGATGTTCTCCATCATTATCTGGAAGCCGTAGAAGCAGCGAGCTTCCGGGATCTGGACTTCACCGCTGAAGCGCTCGACGAGGTTCTCATTCACGATGCCGTCAGAGGCGGCGAAGAAGGCGAGAACGTGGGAGACGAAGAAGCGCTCGTCGTCGTTCAAGCGCTTGTTCCAGTCGTGCAGGTCTTTCGAGAGGTCAATCTCTTCGGCGGTCCAGAAGGAGGCTTCGGCTTTCTTGTACATTTGCCATATCTGTCGGAGGTGTTAGCGGGGTGGTCGGTGCAAGCACTTTACGCGTTGAGGCGCGTGTCGGGCAACATACCTCGTGGTACTTGATGGGGAACAGCACGAATCTTTGCGCGTTCTCTCGCAGTATCGGCTCGGTTGTGTCGTCCTCTACCTCCTCCTCTGCCGGCGAAGGCTTCTGTGCCTGCTGCTCCAATGCCTCGTCGAGTACCGGGATACCCTTGATGGGGACAGCGACCTCGTCCGCCTCGTACCGCGCGTCAATGTTCTCCTTGTCTGCTTGCGGGTCGAGACAGAGCTTCTTCGCCGGCGACTCCATCTTGAAGCTTTCGAGCTGCGCGGCCGCCTGCACATGGAGTGTTAGCAGATGAGTCTTTGTTGTTCGTGGCGAGTCGGCGTCATCGAACCTTCTTTGAAGGCGTGGTCTGTATGCTCATCGTTGCGGTAGTATGGGTGTGTATGTCGAGTATCTCTGGGACAGATCGGAAGGGCGATGGCGGGTATGAGGATGATGCGAGATGTCAACAGAGAGCAGACGGAGAGGCTTTTGAAGCTGCAGAAGAGTCGGAAGACGCGGTCGCGCTTTAGCGTGTCGCTTTGTTTCTGGCTCAAAAGGGTCAAGCGCGGCTTGGCGGCGACCTCGGCCGGTGGGTGGCTGGGCGGAATCGACCCGACACTTCACACTCCGTGTCGCATGCAAGCAAGCACCACGGAGGCATCGCATCATGATGTCGTAGCACGCCTCGTATGACAACTGGCCTGTGACTGCGATACTGTCTTGACGGTGGGCATGGGGTTTCAGCTCCCGCGAGCGCCCTCTTGTCGCGAGGCAAGAGAGCCATTCGTTTGCTTACACTGCCACCTCGGACACGACACAATAGGCATTGGGAACGCCAACGCAATGAAGGTCGTAGACTCTGGCCGTCCAGATTGAGCAGACGGAAGTTCTTCAGGTAAGGTAAGGCAAGTGCGGCTGACATTTACGGTAAATCTTTGCAGAGATTGGTGCTGAACATTGCCCATCGCTCTTTCCTCCTCCCTTCCTTCCCGTTTCGTCCCAGTGAACAAAGAGCCCCACATGGTTCGCTTGGCGACTCGTTCGGTAGAATGACAGTCACTCGAACCTTTCTTCCACGCAACTTCACCCGGCCACGAGAGTGTTCGGGAGTCGACGACGCTGCGTGAGCGGGAGTACGAAGTGAAGACTGGTGTGTTGCTGGAGGTGAGCGCCTTTACATCACTGCAATCCTCTCCACACTAATGCCCTTCGAGAAGCGCCAACATCGGCAACACCAACGCCAGCCGCCGCAAACATGAGCACGCAATACACGGTCGATGAGCTGAAGTCGTTGGGTCAATTATGCAGCGACCGCCTCCCACCGGCCTCGGCGTTCCAGGCCATGTTCCTGTACGAAATGCAGCGACAGACCGAGGTCGAGAAACTGTTCCAAGCGCAGGTATTCGGCCTGGCGAGGGCCGATGCTACCGCCAACTCCACCTCCGCCCGTGTCCAGAAGCTCGAAGCGGAGATGAGGAAATTGCGGCCGCAGGTCGACGCGAGCGACGTGCAGGAGCGACTAACGACAAGCAAAGTCCACTTCACCGCCCAGCAAGCCAAGATCGACGCCTGCAACACCCAGCTCGAGCTCCAGGACCAGCGGATTGCAGCTCTCGTGACCAGCTTTGAGGCTCTGAAAGCAGTCCAGACCGTCGATGCGCACGCCATCACCGCCCAAGAAGCCCTCACCGCAGACATGACGACCGTCCAAGGCGACGTGGAAGCCCTCTACGACGAACGCGACGCCCTCATCAACATGCTGAACGAAAGCAACAGCCGCATCCAGAAACTGGAGGATCTCGTCCGCCAGCTCACGCTTCAGATCTCCCTCAGCACCTCGCCATCGAATGCCTCGCCGGCGATGACGCAGCGCTTGCCCGTGCAGAACACGAACGGGCAGGCTATCGAGCTTGCTGTGCCGAGGGGCACCGGGTTGAGCAACGGGAAGGAGAATAGGTTGCCGGCTCGCGCCTTCACGCCGGGAGAGCAGTGGGCACGCTCAGAGGGAGGGTCGCGCCACAGCGGCTTTCGCTCACATGAGGCGCCAGGGTCCCGCCATTGTTCAATGGGGCATCTGGCTTGAAAGCCGGGTATAGGTGTGTTTGCTGGGGGCGTTGATGCAGAGATATATGTGGAAAGTGGAACGTCGGACCGCTGCGAAGGGACACGGTACTTTTCAGCTCCTGCTGCGTAGCGAGGAAGGCGAAATGAACACTATCGCAACGCAAGTAGCTGTTGTACAAAGCGACAAGCTACCTCCCAAGAACACCCTACGTCTACATTGTAAAAGGGGCTATTCGGTCCACGCTCATTACATCGTACCTCCCGGCCTTCCCAACCCTTGCCATTATTCCAGCCAACACCGACCGCCCAACCCTTTCGACCATCACCAAAACAAAGTCCCACCTTGCATCCTACATCTTCAACCCAATGCTATGCCCTTCCGGTTCAAATACCCACTCAACAACCCATCCAACTCCCCCATCATCTTATCCACCCCCTTCCTCTGCTCCACGTACAGCCCAGCCATCATCGGGTGGTCGGCCGCCACGGGCTCGACATGATCGGCTTTCGCGTGGATCATGGTCAGCATATCGCGGACTTCCGTGCCGTCGTCCAGCCAAGACCGTAGACTGCTGTCCGACCAGGCTAGTTGGTTGATACTGGGTGTAGCTGGATAGATAATGGGTGGTAGGGGTTGCGACGAGTCCGTGGTATTCGTGCTGCTGTCGCCCGAAAGCTCCCGGGTCGGCAGGACGTTGGGCTTGGGCGTGACGTCCGTCGTGCCTGTGCCCGTGCTGGGTTGCGGTGACTGGGAGGCTATAGCCCTAGGCGTCGGCTCGTCATCCTCCTCCTGCATCTCGTCTTCGCCCCTCGCGTCTTCTGCCGGTTCGGAGGGGTGCTCGACAATACTAGGGGAGCTCGTCAGACTCTCCATTGGGTCGTCCTCTTCATCATCATCGCCTGGCGTAGGAATATGCACGATCTCTGTGCCATGCATGTTCATGAACGTTCCCGGCGTGATCTCCACAGGACTCTCGGACAGCCGCTCCTTCGCCTCGCCACCGTCTTCCTCTGACACCCGCCGTTGCTGGAGCTCCTCTTGCTCCACAAACGGATTGGGCGAGTCGCCTTCCTCGTCCGCCGAGTCGAAGTCGTCCAGCTCCCTGCGCTGCTTCGTCCGCTTGGCTTTCTGGGGCTTGCTGTCTGCGTCGGACGTCGGAGAAAGCATGTTCTTGATCGACGACAGCGCGCCCTCGCCCTCGCGTTGCTGCTGCTGCTGCCCGACCTCATCTTCTGGCCGCCGAGCTGCGTCCGTGAACTTCGCTTCCTGTCCGGTCGCCATCTCGTGCGCGACCTCGCTGCCCTGCAGCTCCGCCAAGTAAGGTCCGCTTTGCTTCGCAGTCTCCCGCACAGGGCTCGATGTCAGACTCGGCGGCTGCTTGTGCAATTTGCCTTTCGTCGGGGCCGCTGTGGCCTGCACATCCATTCCTGCAGCAGCCAAGCCAGCGCGCCCCTTCTCAAGAGGCGAGCTGCTGCCGTTAGTGACGGGTGGTCGGCCGCGAGGCGACTCCGCCCGCTTGATCTCCAACGAAGGCTTCTCGACGTCGCTCTCAGCGCCCACATCATCACGCGTCTTCTTCTCCTTCTTCTTGCTTTTGAACAGCCCGCTCAACATTCCGCCCTTCGGCTTCTCCTTCTTCTTGTCTTTGGAGTCCTTCTTGCCAACCTGCTCAGGTGGCGAAGCAGTCTTGACAAGATTCTCCGTACTGCCATTCCGCGTGCTCTCGGACGACACCGACTTCAGCGACACGCTATCCTCTCGCAATAGACCGGGCGTAAGCGTGATTTTGCGCGTTTCCGTCTCATCTTTGAGGAAGCTATCCCGGTTGCGGCCTTTCTTCGACTTGAGTGGGGCCGCTTCGGTCTTGTCGATGAGCTTCGGGCTGAGCTGCGGCTCGTCAATGGAAGGCGTGTGCGTGGCTGCTTGCTCCCGGTCAAACGATCCGCGTGTCGGAGTGCCAACTCTCTCCTCGCCATCCTCCGCTTTTGGCTCCACTACTGCTGCTTCCTCGGTGAGTACGGTCTGCTGAGGCTCCTCAACCGGTGCAGCGGTGGCAGCTGTCGTCCGGTAGGGATCGATCATCGCCTGCTCCTCCTCATCGGAAGAGTAGTCGTAGTCGGACGCCTCCACGTACGTAGGAGCCGCGAACTGGACGGTCTTCGCGTTTCGCCGCCGCAGGACTTTGTTGAGAGGATTCCGTGATTTCTCCGAATTGTCGCTGAGCATTGTGGCAGATAGCTGGTTGTCTGGTCAGCGGTGTTGAAGTTAGAGCGTACATTTAGCTGCACACATACGTCTATATTTCGGTGTTTGTTCAGC
The DNA here is from genome assembly GCA_005059865.1 of Friedmanniomyces simplex. Lineage (NCBI taxonomy): Eukaryota > Fungi > Ascomycota > Dothideomycetes > Mycosphaerellales > Teratosphaeriaceae > Friedmanniomyces > Friedmanniomyces simplex. The sequence goes on from NAJQ01000088.1 coordinate 14,977, forward strand.
CGTGCAAGTCGTTCCGTAGGCGTCTCAATGTGTTCGGCAGGCAAATATCCTACGCTTGTTCATCAGCACAAGCAACAACGCCTCCATAGGAACCGCGCGTCTCGACTCACCAATACTGGCATCCTTCACCACCCTGACCAGCCACCAGTAACTATTACTATCATCAAGCAACACCATCGTGTCACCTTTTGTAGCGTTTGCTTGACCCTCAACTGTAGCAACGAAGGTGTGTAATGCGTAAACGAACTCGAAATCGATGTCTTCTGATTCACGTAAGCATTCGCCTCCCCAGCCAACATCGATGAAGCGTGGATCGAGATTAAGGAAAGCGTCTTCAGCATCATCATCATGGTTCTCGTCATCGTCCTCCGGGCACGAACCTGAATCGGAGTCTGTCGTGGTGCTTTCTCATGAGCCGTTCGAGGAGCCAGTTGGTGAAGGTGGCGTATCCAGAAGCGGGTCGTCGAGCGGGAGAAGCACTGCAGCTAGGTCCAAGCTGCCAATGCTCGTCAAGCTCGGTGATTGCTCCAGTGACGTGTCTTGAAAATTGGTGAAGCTGCGCGTGAACGGGTGACTGCGGAAGGGACTCTCGATGGGCTGGAGATCCGTGCGAACGATTACCGAGTTTTCCGAACGTGCGTCGTCGTCCGTACGCGTTCCGACCATAGCACGTTCATCACCAATGTCGTCCATGCCAAAGTCTTCGTCCAGACCCGTCTCCCGAAAGCGCCCATACCTACCCACGTGATGATGCTTTGACATACGACGTTCCGTGCTGTACTCTCGACTCTGGCTCAAAGGTGACACCCTCAAACGCTCGTCAATTGGCGTACTGGACTCCTAGACCAGCGCCTTCGACAGCGGAGAGGCCTCCTTTGCGTGCCATAGCCGAGACAGTGGCAAAGGCTGTGGAGTCTGAAGAAACGGACTGAACTCGGCCGTCGAGCACGCTGAAGACGTGGAGCTGTTGAAGGTCTCACGAGTGGGTGCGGTTGTAGGTGTAGGCGACAGACTCGACTCTCGCTTGGGCCATAGCCTGCTGCGGTGTGTCTTCGCCGTGCTAGGAGGTGAAGAGGGCAGAGTGTACCCACCATCGTCAATGCTCGGCGAGCTCGATATCCTATCCATCATGTCATCGTCGCCCTCCGTCTCCGACTCGCCGCCTTCGCCTCCTTCCTCGCCATCTTGATGCGTGCCATTACTCGCTTGGCCCTGTGTTTGCTGGTTGTTCGCTTGCGCCTCGTCAATCGCGCCCGGCTCATCGGTGAGACTGCCAGCGATATTCCAGGCATCCGCCAGTGACTGCTCCTCTGAGTGCCGTTCTCGAATCACGTGGTGCACCTCGGATGCTTGGTGCGGTGCTAGCCCGTTCTGCGTGGGATGTTTCTGGTGCTCGGAGGCGGATGGGTTGTGCTCGTCCTGCAGGTCCAGTGTGTCTGTATGCGGTCGTGAGTAGTCTTTCCCCCGTCTTGCCAGTACCCTAGCATACCTGCTCGTACCATCCCCGGTCGCGCCATACTGCTCTTCCTCGACATGCGCCAGCCGTTCTGAGACCCGATTTGAAGCGTGTGATCCGGCTCTCTGCACTTGTTCTGCCCTTAGCGATGGCCGCCAAACCCAGCGTGATTCGTAACGAGCGTGTAGGTGCCGAGTATGGGAGTGATCGAGCGAATGGCTCGTACGCTACCAGAGCGTACTATGGTCGAGTATGCGGGACTATTGCGGCGTAGGGGTATGGCGTCCAGCTACAGCTCTTGTTCGTGTCCCTATCGCGATTCGTCGATGGTCAGATACACTCGTGTCAAGTTCAGCATGTCGTCCATCAACATCGTTACAAAAGTTGTGGTTCATGCGAGACATGGATAACCTCCCGTCCCCTATCGGAACATAGCACGTGATAGCAGCCTGAGGCATGAAACATTTATTCGCCGGTTCGTCCGCTCTAGATACATGTACCTTACTCAAGGCACTACTACTACTACGCAACTACGATACTAGGTGGATATCGGAAGTCAGACGATGGCGGACATAATTCAGCTGACGTAGACAGCAAGATGATGAGCGTACTGCCTCCCAGAGACTCGACGAACAGTACAAGCCACCAGACGCAGCCGTGCAGTGTCGGTAGTAGTGGCACGACGAGCCTGTGATAGCTCAGAGGCCTTGTTCGTTTCGAGTATGTTCGCAGACCTATGTACATGTATGCAACGCATCATCGTCCATATCCACCGGCACTCTCATACAAGCCGAAGTCTCGCTTGACAGTCCGACCTTCCGCCTTGATGGTGACCTTGAAGAGGTTCTGAGCGTTGAAGATGTCTGCGTAGACGCAATTAGCATCGCCTCGATGTTGGCTGGAGACGGTATACATACACAACCCATCCGGAACGAACGCAAAGTTGTTGACTCCGCCATTAGCGACCGCAAACTTGCCGAGCAAGACACCTTCTGGGTTCCACCTATAGCGACATATCAGCGTGGTCGACGTATTCAACCGATCAGGGATCATCCTACACATGCACGCCATCTCCGCACCCTGAGAACACATTGCCCTGCGTATCCGTATGAATACCGTCCGGGAACCCAACGTCACTATACGCAAACACCTGCCTATTATGCAACCGTTTCCCATCATCCGTAATGTCGAACCGGTAGATCGTCGCGGGATCGGTCAAGTTGTCTTTGTTCGGATATGTATGCGAGCCAGTATCGGTGACGTAGACGTGCTTGAAGTCCGGCGAGAACTCGATGCCATTGGGAGCGTTGAAGCCGTCAGCTACCACTTGCACGACGCCCGTCTTGGGCTCGAAACGGTAGACTTGGTAGCGGATGACGGGTGGTGGGCGGAAATATCTGAGCGGGGCGTGGTTAGCTGGCTGGTGGTGGGCTCGGATGAAGGCTGGTGCTTACTGCCAGTAGCCGTACGGCACATCGGTGAACCAGAGATCGCCGGTGTGGTAGTGCTGCTCGATGTCGTTGATAGAGGTGAAGTTGCGGCCAAGAAAGCTGTTTAAAAGCACACGGCTAGAGTTCGTCGCGGGATCCACCAGCACCAGCTGCGCCGGGTTGGTAAAGTCGCCCTCGTCGCAGAACACGATCTGCTGGCCAGCGCTGCTGTTGGCAGGCGAGCCAACGGGGTAGAACGCGGCCCCACCATTTGCTTCTGCGAGATGTTCATACCTTATGGACTCAATTGTGTTGCCGTTGTGGATGTCAATGGCGGTGACATTGATGGGGTCGTCGAAGCTGCCGTTCCAGTTACTCGTAGCGTACAATTTCCCAGTGGCAATGTTGTAGATGCCGGCTTCGTGGAAGGCCACCCAATCCGTATGAGCTACGAGCTGTTGCGACACGTTGGGTCCCAGAATGTCGGTCACGAACGAGTTGTTGTACGAGATGAACGAGATTTGTTCGGTCGAAGCATTGGCGATAGACTGCAGCTGTTGTGCATAGGGGATGCTCGTCGCCAGGCTCAACAGGTCAACGTGGGTGATGTTGACCATATTGACGTTTGGGAACAGTCAAAAGCCGTTGCTGACGGTCGAGGAGGAGGAATTGACCACATTTTGTACCCTCGGTCGAGGGAAGAGCTCTCATGGTCGACGTCATATCCCGTCCGACAGCTCCATCGCATGTGCGTTAGCCAGGTACTGGTGCGGCAACTGAAGGCAGGAGAGGTCGGGAGAAAGCGAAGTGAGGAGAAGCTCTTGGCATTGTGGAGAACTTGTGGGGTCCTGTTTGGCCCCTGGCTTTTGGCGTGCGAGGCTTCACCGGCTTGGTATGATTCTACTTTGCCGCCAGGACTTGGTACCGACGTTGCGAGTGGTTCCCATCCGCTTGGCAGCTGGTGCATCTACTCGACGAGTGGACGTACGATGCAGAACTCTATTCCAAGCCAAATTTTCCGCGGCGCGAAGCCCGTCTGGACGCTTCGTGGGTGATGCGGCGGCCTGCAGGCCTTGTTACTTGACGTAGAAGTTGGCAATGTCTATTGCCATCGATTCTTAACGGCTTCATCAATCCTTCTTGTTTTCCGCGAAGGGGCTGTGATACAACAGCGTCTCGGAAGAGCTGTTCCTTGTTGGATCGGTCGTGCTGACGATATGGTACGAGAAGTCCAGCTCGCCGACCAACTCCTTCACCAGTTGCAGCACCTTGCGCAAATCATCAATCACACATCGTGTGCCGATCTGGATGACTGCGAAGCTGGAGTAGCCCGGCTCGGCTATGTGACGCACACTCAAGATGTCCTGATCCATCTCGTCGAGCCGCTGCGCCAGCTGAAACGGCTCCGGAACCCGCAGGTACGGAGGCAAAGGCGTGCCGCTTGTGACTGACGCAGAGAGCAAAGACAACAGCGTAGTGAGGGATTCCGAGGTCACATTGGCCTGGCTGATGAGCCTGCGGAAGTCGCGCAGCCACTCCGAGTTGTGCTCGTTCTTCGCGTCTTGCTCCTGCAGCTCCGTGAAGGTCGTTGATGCCAAGCTTACCAGAGCCATGAAATTCAACGTGCTCTGCATCAAGGCGATGATCTCTTGGTATTGCTGCCGAGGGAACTTCCCGCCAATAGGGATGTCGAACTTGATGAAGGCCGACTGTGCTCGAAGGGCACCGAGTGTAGCGGTACACTTTAGGAAGATCTTGTGACCTCAAATCAATGGTCGGCAGAGTTAGCAGGGATCTCAGACATTCGGCAAGGGATACACCCATGGGCATGCTCACGGGACTTATCCAGCTGATACGCTGGGCTGCCTTTAGACGCCCAGTCACCTTCGCAGCCTCGTAGCCTGGCGCGAACAGTCTCGTGCATGACCGAGTAGTAGTTTGCCAGAAGGTAGAGCGAGCGACCCAGATTCTTTCGCATCATAGAATGTTCTGTGATCGGATACGGGAAGACGGTCCAGATCCATGCCAAAAAGAGGCCGCCGCAGACGGTAGCAAGCCTGATGGGCGCAAGCTCGTAGATGGGGAAGTATGCTTGTCCGTTGGAGGTGGCCACCTGGACTCCGACCTTGCGCACCTGTAGCTCGTACCCTAAGATGAGCGTAAGCGTGACTTGGGTAATCATGCCCACTGGAGTGATTGGCGGGTGTTTGACGACGATGTACACGCCGCCATGTAAGAAGACGAAGTAGAAGACAAGCACGCCCGCAGTATGACCGTCGACCTAGAGGCAACGCGGGTCTTATCAGCAAATTCCGGATGCACTCGGTAGCATGTGGGCGGCTCACGATGTAATAAGCAACCCAACATACCAGCATAGCCACGAATGTGCCAAAGATCCTGAGCACGAAGCCTCGGACGCTCTGCGCGGCTGTAGGGCTATCATACGGTGTCAACAGGTCAGCATCATCCAACGGCTTGCAAGAATAAGTCTTTTCACCCACCTCATGCTGATAGAGATCATGATCTGGCTCCAGAACAGTCGCTCGCGTGTGAAGAACGTCTGCGTCTGGTGCAAATATGCCACAACAGCAATAGACATGGTCGCGCAAGCGCACCTGAAGCCGAACGCCGACTCCGGCGAAGCGAGGACGTGAGAGATCAATCTCAACATATTGCTGGACTTCTCCCACGCGGTTTTCGGAGGTAGGTGCTCCGGATCTTTCTTCTTCCTGTACGCCTCTCCGAGGTATACGGTCGTTGCGTTGGTCCCGGTATCGATCTGCTGGTCGTCGTGCGCCTCGTCGTCGTGCGCAAACATCGACCTCGCCCATTTGCGCAACCTTTTCAAACCCGGAACAATCAACCGCGTCCTGCTCAGCTTGCCGGATGCCTGTAAGCCTTCCACGTGCAGGATCAGGTCATATACCTTGCGGTTCGCATTCCACAGCAAGAACTGCAGATGGAGACACACAAACAGTTGACGCCGGAGCCGCTGCCGAGTCGGTGACCTGGGATCGGCATTCATCCAAGCCGGAGCTTCTGGCACTTGGTAGTCCTCACGATATGGATCGTCAAAGAAGTTTGTCGGGAGCTCGATACCATGGACCGAGCACCAGGACCGCAAGATGTCCTTCCGGCTCTCGACATAATCCATGGAGCGACGCTCATAGTACGCTGCGAAGCCCTTTTCACCAGGTTGAGGCTCGTCTCCGTTCGATTCGGCGGCGTATTCGGCACTTCGGGCCGGCTTCTTCGATGTCAACCGCAGCGTGATCGCAACGTGCTCGAGTCCTTCATCGATTGTCGTCGTAGCTCGACCGTAAGGCTCTCGAAGCTTCTCCATCAGATGCTACAGCGATGAGTCGCAGTGTTAGCCAGTGTTTCGAACATGTATCGAGAAACGACGCCAGACATGCTCGTCCAGATCGCGGAGTACTGTGCGCCGTTGTGCTTGTACACAGGGCCAACTTATTCCAGGATCCGGTGAGTAGTATCTTGCAGGCTCAAAGGGTTGAAATAATCCATATGACTTACATGCCACTGTTGGATCGACTCTATCCTAATCTTTTCTTCCTCATTGGGAGCTTCATCCACCGTGGCGTGCGACAGGTCAAGCTGCCGGTCCCAACCCCTGCTCTCCGCAATCCGTTGGAAGATGTCTGGCATCGAACTGAGACCAATCGTCGGCACCATGATCTGCCTCAATCCTTTTGCCAGCTCCTGTAGATCGTCCGGACCGAGGTTCCCGAGCGCAACCTCGCGCTTTGCAAACGGCAGGTCCATATTGAGCTTGGCGTGGAGTCCAGTAAGCGCTTGCATTTTGGCCTTGAACGTGGCGGCTTCCTTGCTGCCCGCCACCTCGTCACCAGCGGTATTCACACGGTGAGGCGCGAACATGTCCGAGTCCTCGAGACTACGCATGTAGTCTAGGTTGGCTTGCATGCAGCCGCGAAGCGAAGCGATGTAAGCGGTGATGTCGTTGAAGACGACGCCGCGACTGGTCAGTGGGAAGACGAATAGAGAGACCCCTGTCGAGACAGCAAAGCCTGTGAGGAACGCCTCGAGCAGCTTTTGGGCGAAGGCCTCAGCTTGTGCCATTGAGCTAAACTGCGGTGCGTAGATCATGCTGACGTTCGCAAAGATCGCATACATGATGCTGGGTATTGTGAATTGGGGCCGGTTCGCTCGATAAGTACTGACGGCGTAGATCTGTACGAACAGCCAGACGCCGGCTACGGCCGACGCAGATGAGTTGTACGTAGAGGTCGGAGCTCCACCTGTCGCAAGACCGCTGGTTCCCGGTCCGCCGTTGCGTGAGCCTTGTTGACCTTCAGAGTTGAGCCTGGCGTGGACTGTGCAGAACATTGCGAGTAATGCAACGGCACATCCTAGGCACACAACGAGAACGCTGGTGAGCATAGTCTGTAGGTACTTCGCCCTCGGTAAAATCGGCAAGCTCAAGATAGCGATGATTCCGCAAAGATAGCCGATCGTAGTGTATGTCTCTGCCCATACCGTGGACTGGTATGCCGAGATGGCGATGGTCGGGGCCAACGCTCCCTTGAACAACTGCATATAGGTGCGTTGATCTACACCAGTCTTCGCTAGCCATATCCGCTTGACTTTGGCCGGGAAGCTTTCCTCAGGTTTCGCCTCATCTTGTTCGCCTCCTGATGAAGGCTTCGCTTTGGCCTTGGCTGTAGCGTGTCCGTTGGGTTGCGCGTCATCGAATGTTGCGGTCGGAATAGATGACAAGGGTGAGTGATTTCCTTGATGCGTGTCACTGTCGCTATCTGTATGCTCGTTCGGTCTCTCCGGCTTGTTGGCGTTACTTGATAAAGGCGCCATCTCGATGTCAAATGTCAATGCTCCCCTCCAACCACGATCGAAGCCATCGACTCCAAGACTCCCTTTGCAACGGTTAAACTGGTCGATCCGGGCTCCAAAGTCCGCGTCACCCGCAGTATCCAGGGGCAAACTTGGTAGCAGAACAACATTGATGGTTGGGTGGGTGGATTGATGCATGTGAGAAGTTTGAGGTTGGCACGGCTTTCGGATAATCGGCTCGGCTCGCTCGGCTAACCAGAGCTATTCTATCCGTAAAAGGACCGTATATTACAACATCAACGCCGGAGATCCCGGCGTCTGGAGCGTCGACTCTGTACGACGATGCTACCCCCTATCTTGCACGTGCCTTCCTCGAATGCACAGGGATCCAGGCGCGATTCTCTTTTTCAGAGGATAGTTAGATTATTATATAGACAATAAGAAATCATTAAAGTACTATAGAGAAGAGCCTCTGGTGACTACTAGAAAGTAGAGATTTCGTGAACGCCTTGGATGCCTTAGGTAGACTTTCTCGTACGAAAAGGAACTTTGCGTTGTCGCGATCGAGAATCTTGTAGGCGGGTAGGGCCAGCCGCATCAAGCTTGGCAGTGTAGGACTAGGAATCTGCCAGTTTTCGTTGACAACCACTGCGGCTGGATCCCGCCTCGCGTGTCCCGCACGCTTAAAGTGATGACTAACCAGCCCTAGGAAGACCACATGCACGTTCGCGAGCAGACCGGCACGATCACGATGACACGACACGACGACATCCGCTCGTCGAGAAGGCATTATCATCTGTCGCCCGTGGCCTCTGTATCCCAGCCGGCGAGATTGCGTTCGTCTCGGTGCATGCGGGTCACCGGTTCGCTGAGGCCAGGCTTTGCACGCTGCTACGCGCGTTGCAGACCGGCACATCCGCGTGCTATTGCTGGTCCACTGCCACTGGTCTGCGCGATAAGGCAGCGTGTCTGCGTTTTCAAGAGTGAAGAGGGTGTCCAGAACTTCTGGGCAAGCAGACAGCTTCAAGAGTCTTCTACGGAGCCGAGTCGTGATGGCTGATGCTGCCGGAGGCCGTGATGCGGATGCAGCATAGCACAGTGAGACCTACGGGGCGCTCTACTTGGTTCTTTCATTTGGCTTCGCGACACGTGGACTAAGCAAAGGGCCGCTGAATGTGGTACAACACCGGACGCGACCCGCACTTGGGCACTTGTGACGAATCAGGACGGTCATAAAGGTATATCCGAAAGTGTATTGCTGCCTGCGCCAAGCTACTGACCCACCGCACTGTGCAAGTACAAAAGCCGACTCTGGCCTCCTCCGAACCAGAAGCATCACAACTTCGGTGTTGCTCTTTGAATGTGATCCTCTGCTGAGTGCGAAGGTGTCGTTTGAGGGAACCCGGCGTTGCGAAAAGCGCAAAGCCAGCGAAGGCAGGATCGCCGTATCCTCACCATGTCTTCTGTTTCGCCGCCGAGCAAACCGAGCGTGGTGCTGATGTCGGCGATCTCGAACAGAGTGTGAAAGCTCGTCTCGTGCTGGGTGGCTAGCGAGCGGTGTGAGACCTAAAGAGAGAACACAGAGTCAGTCACATGGACTGAGCGAGCTCCTCCCTTCCACATCAGGAGATTTCATCGAGCAGCTGCAAGCAGCCTCAGATCGTAACAAAATGGTGGGACTTTGTCCACCGGTGTCATGAGAGAGAAACCCGCCTTTGTGTGAGTTGAACACCATGAGCCGAAGAGACCGGTGATGAAGCGGCTCGTCTCGTGCTGGGTGGCGAGCGAGCGGTGTGAGACCTAGAGAGAGAAACCGGAGTCAGTCAAATGGACTGAGCGAGCTCCTCCCTTCAACATCAAAGGGTTTCATCAAGCAGCTGCAAGCAGCCTCAGATCGTAACAATGGAGGGACTGTGTCCGCCGGTGTCATGAGGGAGAAACCCGCCTTTGTGTGGGTTGAAGACCATGAAGCCGAAGAGACCAATGATGAAGCGGCTCATCGATGAACGGAGTCCGCAGCGCCGCGTGGCGAATAACTGAGGTCTGAAGCTGGCCGTGTCTGATTCGGAAAGCGAAGAAGCCTGCGCTATGGAAGGGAGGCAGCATGACATGGGTGGCGGCCATGATTGACGAAACCTCGTGGATGCGAGGCGAGGGCGAAAGCTCGTATCGTCCGGAGTGGTGGCCGAGCTCGATTGGGCGACCAGCGTGTCAGCCAGCGTACAAAGACCGAAGGGTCCAGTATTGACACCTTTGCCAGGAGTGCAAGTTGTTGGGCGCAGAACTGCCGCATGATCCTCGTGTCTTCTGGTTCGCCGTGCGGCAACCGAGCATGGCGGTGATGTCGGTGGCTGTTAGACTTTGAGATATCGTCGACTGCGGAATATAACAGAGAGCGGATGGCGAAGTTTTATATGCCAGGGGAAGGCAGACGAGGCTACCTCACGACTTTCGTCGACGGCAAGGACAGACCTGCGGACAGCAACAAGCGCCCGCAATTGGCAAGAAGCATCTCTCGTCGATGGCAAGGATGGCGACACGCACCCGCGAAGAGGAGGGAGCAGCAGTTTTACAGCAAGGCAACTCTGAGACGTGGTTCAGTGATCAAAGGTACCAGCAGAGCGACCGACACATTTCTTTGGTCAATACCTCGGGCAACTGACATGCCGCAATGATATATATGTAACGCCAGCGATACATTGTTACCACCCTCTTTTCGCCGTGCCAAAGCCAGCTCCGTGACTCTGACCGTACAGAGACTCCAGCACAAGGATCGACGTCGGGTGACTGAAGCAGGAGCCGCCTTCATATGGTGCTTTTACTGCGGAAGGTACTAGTCTCGCTGATGAAGCAACGTGTCGACGTTTACATATCGCCGTCCGTACGAACGACGTAAAAGGTGAATGGCGGAAGCTGCAGTGCCGGGAGCTGAAATCACCAAGAACTAGGAACAATAGCGGAGGCAGGGACATGTTGCAGCAGGACGCGCCAGGCATGGTTGACGGGCGAGAAGAAAGGTGGGAAGAGCAGAGGACACAGGGGCACGTCAATGAAGTCATGCTTTGGCAGCCCTATACATATAGGTACATACATATCCGAGTCATATCTCACGTAGCCTAAGACGTCACGCTATGCAAGACCTCTACTCAATGCACCCTTACAAGCTAAGCACAACACTCTCCTGCCTACGATACTAGGACAATGGACCAGGCCACGAGGCAACAGAACTTGCTCCATCATGTTGTTACTATCAGCGAAATCAAGCCGCACGCGGTTCACCTCAATCGAATCGTGTCCGAGGGCCTCCTCGCATTCATACAAGTGTAGACGGCACGTCGGTAGAGGTAGCCTCCACCAACTATTTTACGGCACAGCATGTTTTGGACAGCAAGCTCACGCTGTGGAGAAGGATCATGATCGTGTTGAGGCGGCGGAATAGTAGGTGGATAGATGATTCGAGGCGAACGCATTCGCCTATCGTCAACGTAATACGAGTAGGTATTGCTGCTTCAGAGGGACTTTGCTTCGATACTTTCTCAGTACATGAGTTTCTTCGCATCAAGGAGCTAGTGGGTTGTCTTTCCGTCTGGCCCGACCCTCAGTCATGTTCGGGGTCAATCATGAAAGTGAATGCAGCACGTAGACAGCAGTCGTGATCTGATGTGCTAACCCTTGAACGCGAGCGGGTTAGCTGCTGTCCAGGTTTTAGTATGATAAAGTACAGCCGCAACGTCTTGTAGGCAGGACCTGGAGGCAGGAAGCCAGGAAGTCTGAAAGCACTCGCTGTAATCTAAAGCCCATGCAAAAGCTCGAAGTATTAGTCAGTGCTATGAATTTGACCTGCGGAGCCAACTTTGCCATCAAGATGGCCTTGCAGCACGGAAACAACCTCTGCGTGATTCCTGCTCTTCGCCTCGTCCAATGGAGAAGAGTTCGGTATCTCAGAAGAGCGAACCATCTGATTGCGTAAAGGGTCCGCGCCATAGGCCAATAACAACCGAACAGCACCGACTTTTCCTTTAATGCTCCCACTGTGCAAGGCAGTGCCTCGCTGAAACCCAACCTTTTCCCACATTAGTGAGTTTTCACCTTGGAGTTTATTAACAGGAGCACCGAGGGCGAGGAGCCTTTCCATCAATTGTAGACTTTCTGGTTCTTCTTGTCTCCGAAGCGACATGTGCAGAGGCGCTCCTTGCGTAACGTCAGCTCCAGCATTCAATAGCGTGTCGACCACGCCATTGGAGCCAGACTCGACCGCTCGCGACAGGGGCGTTTCTGACCAGGCATCTTGCAAGTTCGGATCCGCGCCCTTCGATAGCAACCAGACAATGAGATCTTCGTGGTTGACTGCGAGCCTTCATTTCTATGTCTCAGTGATATAGGCGCCAGAAGTGGGGTATGGCTGAACATACGAAAAGATTGTATGACCATTCCCACACACCGTATTGATGGCCCAGGATAGGTCCCCCAAGAGGCGCGCAACGATAAGAATATTCCCGCGCACAATGGCCGCTTGCAGATCACGCTCGTTGGCCTCGATTCCGCTTTCAAGTAAGAGACATACAATCCCGAGTTGCTCGCACTCAATGGCACGTCTGAGAGCGGTGTTGAAGGTCACGTCCGGCTGCGGGTACTGGTTACTGACTCTTGCGAGGTCGGCAAGAACGCGAGCCCCATCCCCGTCGGCAATGGATTTGTCGAGCTCGGGATGTGGTGGCTCGCCAAAGCTGAGGAGGAATTGGGTATTGAGTTTGGACGGCGATGGGGGCGTAGGCGGGCTATTGCCTGTGAAAGCGAGATGTAGGTTCTCAAAACCATTGCCAGGTAACGCAGGGACACCAGTGAGATCGGCAGGCGGCAACGGTAGCGGCGAAGGCGGCGCTGTGACCGGCGACATCTCGAGTCGCCGGCAGTCGGTGCAGTGTTATTGACCCGGTGGTGAGCGATGGCACGTTGAGAGGGCGCAAGTTAGAATGGGACTTGGAGTAGGCGGGGCCTGATGCGTCAGCAACTATTGTTCGAGGAAGTCGCCCAAATCACCGCGATGAGGTCCACGCAAGTGTTTGGCTCTCATGCTCGGGTACTACATGGTTTCACATCGAACAAAGTTGATCGAGAACATCGAGTTCCCATTGCTTTTACCGGACAGACAGGCAGCTCAAAAGACGGTCGTGGCAACGCAGAAGGATTTTTTGGCATCGTGGATTCTCCCAATGTTCTATTGACGAAAGGTGAAGCCTGACCTAGGTCAGCTCTCTGGCACCTACGGTGTATGTCGTGTAAATCTCCGGGGCAGAGCAATGCGGCCGAAAATTGTTTCCAGCACCAGAGCCTCCTCTGAGCTCTAGGCCAAGCTCTTTGCACATCGAATCGATGCCAACAACGATGATGCCTGTGTCTTCTGCCATTTGTGCCGCTGTGGTCTTCCTCACATTGGAGAGAGTTTGCGGATGGATGGTCTCGCCTTGCACCGAGACAGACTCCGAGAGCCTATTCGGCGCGTTCTGTAGTCACACACCGTACCAATGCGCGGCAGCATCAGTAGCGACACTTTGCCCTTGTGAATAATGTAGACGTCTTTGCGAGGGTACCGGGACTCCTAAGGCGGGCAGCGAGTGGAGTATAGTATGCCACGCGTCGCGGTGGTGGTAGAAACCCGGTGCAGTGTTCCTCTCAAGTGACCTCATCCACTTCTGCCTCGACCTCTGTCGCCGTCGCCGCCGTCGGCGTAGCTGCGATGTCAACACTGACATCAGTGATCTCCGGCACCGGCATTGCCACGTCCTCCATATCCCTCTCCTCCCTACCACCTTCCGCTCCCAGCACTGCATCCTCCACCGCGGTCTCCTCGGCTGCCGTTTTCTTCACCGGTGCGGACGTCGCATTCAGCTCCTCCCAAGCCTTCGCCCGTGATTGTATTCTCTTGCTTCGCGCCTTGCTGTCGGCGACCTTGCGCTCAAGCTTGTCCACAACGGCGTCCGCCTTCTCCATGGCTCGCTGTTGACGAACTTTCTGCTGCCTTTTAAGAGGCTTCGCTTTCTGCTTCTTGGTGATCCCGGCATTCTGCGCGTTGTGAAGCCATGGCTTGTATTCGGTCTCCTTGCTCGACGGCTTTACTGCCACGTCCTTCGCGGGTGGTGATGCGCCTCTGCGAGCGGCGCGAGAGCGAAAGGAAACCTCTGCAGACTAGTCAGTACCCGGGACGAGAGGTTTGCCATGAGGGCATTCATACCGCGCTTCTTGACTTTCGGCGTTTTCGCCATGTTTCAATGTTGTGGGAATGTCTTGTGTGACTTCCACCTTGATGGGATCCGATATTTAATTTATGGACCCTGTTACATACGCTTACCTAACCCGACCCTTCTGTTCACTATCGTATTGTTGGCCACAATAATTTCCGCGCAGGTACTCTCATGCACACTTCAGCGTAACAAACAAACCTACAGCATGGATTATCGCGACCACTTGCAGGCCCTTCACCTCCCAACCACATACCCATCACCCGGCGCAAGCCTAAGTTACACCATCATCGCGCTCTACCTAGTCCACCAGGCTTTGGTATACTTCGACCATCCGATCCTGTCGCCACCGGAGCTCTTCTGGAATATTCTAGTCTATGTTATCCCTGCGCGACTCCTGTTGGACCGCGAAAAGAGGCAGGAATTGCGGGACACTCCCGGAGTGTCGCAAATGCAAGCAGCGAAGAGTGAGGCATTGCGCAGAATGCTTGGCTGGGGCACCGGCGCGCTGTCGCACAAGTTGGCGGGTGGAGAGGGTCTCATGAGGAGCATGAGCATATTGTCTGCGAACGGTCCGCCGACGACGGATGCGCCGCCCGGCCTTGGCAACTGGGATAATTCCTGCTATCAGAAAAGTGTGCTGCAGGGTTTGGCTTCTCTGGGGTCGCTGGCGAGGTACTTGCAGCGGCCCAGCTCGGACGCCGAGAGTACGAGTGTCAGTCTGCAGCAAACGATTCTCAAGCTGAACGACATGGCGAACAACGGGAAGCAGCTATGGACGCCGGCGAAGTTGAAGAGTATGAGCAGCTGGCAACAACAGGATGCTCAAGAGTACTTCTCCAAGATTATGGATGAGCTGGACAAGGAGGCAGCGCGGTCGGTCACAGCGGAGAAAGCCAAGCCAGGGCTCGAGTGTGCGGTGCAGCATCGGGAGAGCGATGACGGGGTCGGGGCAGAGCTGTCGGTATTGAAGAACCCACTGGAGGGTTTGCTCGCTCAACGTGTGGCGTGTACACGCTGTGGCTTTTCGGAGGGTCTCTCCATGATACCCTTCAACTGCCTCACCGTACCACTCGGCTCAGACTTCGCGTACGACCTCGATGACTGCCTGGATGAGTACGCAAAGCTCGAAGAGATAAACGACGTCGACTGCCCAAAGTGCACTCTCATACGTGCCGAAGGGCAACTGAGGCAGATGATACCGGCCTCACATGACATAGCAGGAGCCAGCGAAGAATCAGTGAATTCTACACTCAGCCTTCCACCAGAGCTTCGTATTCTGGCAGCCAATCGCTTGCAGGCTATTCGACATGCTCTGGAGAACGACGACTTCGCCGACAAAACGCTCAACGATGCCTGCCAGATCCCGAAGAAAGCGCACATCTCTACCACTAAAACACGCCAGGCTGTGATTGGGCGTGCACCGCAGTCACTTGCGGTGCATGTCAATCGAAGTGTCTTTGACGAGTTGACGGGTGTGCAGAGGAAGAACTACGCTAATGTGAGATATCCCATGGTGTTGGATCTGAGCAGTTGGATGCTAAGAGATGGGTCGGGTGGGCAGGCGACACGGTCAATGTTAGGGGATGGTCAGAATCGTGGTTGCTTGTACCGACTTAAGGCTGTGGTGACACATTATGGGAGACACGAGAATGGTCACTACATCTGTTACCGGAGACATCCTTTGCGGATCAACGCGGACGCGGATCTCGATGGAGTGGAGTCGATTTCGGAGCAGCAGGAGCAGTGGTGGCGCCTGAGCGACGAGGATGTCTCTGGCGTCACCGAGAACGATGTGCTGAGTCAAGGTGGCGTCTTCATGCTCTTCTACGAGCGCGAAGAAGTGGCAGAGCAGCCTCAAGACAAGGAGTCAGTACCCATGGATGCAGCTGTGGATGACGGTGCTAGCGTCGAAGAAGAAGAGGAGGTGTCACAGGAGGCTGCCGCCGTCGGATTTCCTACTGACGACGAAGCAGCCAAGGTGCAGGAAATACGAGAACGGTTGCTCACGCCTGCCGCTGCCGATGTCCCTCTCGGAGAAGTACACAAACCATCAGTGCCGCCGAAAGATATCGACTCGGAAGATGTGCAAAGTGACAGGACCCCGAAGCCTCTCGAGACTACAAGGAAGCTGTCTTCGCCGCCTCTGATGCGCACAGCGTATGGAAGGCAGAGTTCCAGACAGGGGTCTATGGGCGACACGGGGTTTGGGAGCCCCTTCAGGGCGGTGACGGCCTCATGAGGTGAACGGTGACGATGGACGATGGGACGATAGGTTTTCAGCGAGGTGTTGGTGGAAAGACGTGTAGCAGTGCTTGGTCCTGCAGGTATTACTCAGATAGGTTGTTGCGATACGGTAACTCTTGTCCCATCACCTTGACGTGCCCTCCTTGAATGAGCAACATTGGTGCATGGAGTCTGCGTCCAGTGATTGAATGCTTGGCATGCGGCATGGCCGAAAGCGGAAGCCTGACCGAGACTTCCGGCAACTTCACCTCACCGTTCTGCGTTCCTTCCTCCGATCTATCTGTCTCCGCCGTGCCCATACAACAGCTGCTCAATCCAGTGCGTGTCCATGAGAGTCGGGGATTACAAGCAGGACCTCGAGGATCACTGTAGCCGTGTACCCCCCCAATACCATGTGTGCAGTGGCTCATGGCATCGACGAAGGCCCCGACGACGACAACCTTCCTCCACGCTCCGGAAATCACACTGGCTGGAGTCCGTCGACGCAGATCTCGATGCACAAGTCCACAGGCTCGATGCTCAACACTGCAAGGACCGGCTTTGCGGCACGCGACATCTTTTTGCTGCACACCACGGGTAAAAGCGCACCATGGCCTCCAAACCCGGACTGAAGCTCCCGCGAGGGAAGAATTGGCTGCTGACGCCATCAGGTGTTACTATGTGAAAGAGGAGACGGTGCTACTGGATGCGGATGTCGCCAATTACTAAGTCTTCGTTAGTACCTCTGGACGAGTCCGGTCGGACGCCGCCAGGACGTTCTGTGCATCTATGCATCGCTTCGTCGGCTGTGAGTTCATGGTCAGGCAAGCTAACCTGGTGCTGAATTTTATTATCGTTGCGCTCCAGGTCATGGTTGGCAAGGCATGGCTAGTGGCCAGCGCTTATGAAGTCATGCTGACGGTGTAAGACTGCGAAGTATCCCATAGCCATTCAGAGGCTGGTCTCCATCCGTTCGGGATCCCGCTCGATCGTCCGGCTACCATGAATCCAGTCAATGCTTTCTCGCAAACACCGATTCTCGTCCTGCGACATCGTCTGATAGTCTTGCTGGAACGAGCCCAGTCTATCCATCTCTTCCATTCCTTGACTCCACGCAAGATCGCGCTGGTCTGAACTTGCACCTTCGAGGAACGCGTTGGCGGCAGTGTCTGCGGAGGTTCAGGACTCGAGACATGTCGCTTGCGGCAGGATGTTTTTCCGCGTTGGAGCTGAAAACGATGCCTGTGCAGCTTGCCATCATCGTTGGTGTGCATAGGCCTGAAGGAACGGCAGCGTAAGTTTCGACGCAACTCCGGCTCCCAGCTTATACGCTCGCGGAGGTCTTTGCGAATCGTACATGTAGGTGGCAGAGTGGGCCCTATCGCAGTTGGAATCAACGCACATATCAAAGAGGAAGCTGATGTTCACCTATACCCCTGCTTGGGTCGACATTGAGAGAAGGCCGCTCCCAATCTGCCACGAAAGGCCAAACGACATATAGTCTCGTATACTGGACGTTTCGCCCATGCTCAGCTACAACATCGCGGCGCCCGACCAGTTGCTGGACAGCTCGGTGATCCCCGAGGTCGTCGCGCATCAGGTTGCGCTGATCATCGGTACGCCATAGGCACGAAGGGTCTTCCTTGGCTTGACTTCTCTCGGCTAGCGGCTTCGCGGTCTGTTGTTATCTACTTCTCGCGCTTCGCGCTCTCTCCTGCTTCCTTTCTTCCTTCCATCGCGATATTGAGGTACATTGTAGCACCCCCTACGCTTTCCCCATTGCCCATTTGCACCACTCATCACTCTCACCTTGTCACGCACGCGGTCATCTCCCGCATCATCTACTCTTGTGCTCCCTCAACGTCGTCGCTGCCTCCGGCGCGTCTGGACACAGTGGACGCGCATCTGCTTCCCTCTACAAGCCTTTCACATCCCATCGCACTCTGCCCCTGCATCCCATCGCACTCTGCCCCTGCCTAACCTTGCCTCGCTGCTACCCCACGCCGTTGGTACTGACGTCTGATGCAGTGAGCTCCTTGTTACGATCTCCTTCACGATGCCTGCATCGCTTTCACACACATCATCTTCTCTCACGGCAACCCGCAGCTTCGGTACAGGACTGCGCGGTACTCCCTCTCGGTTTACCCGGGGAAAAGCTACTGTTACCATCCACACTACCACCACGCTAAGTCGTCCCTCTGGGTCGGCGAGGCAACAGCCAACGATCACGGTGGTAAGCGCGCGTGGCAATCTCATCACACCGGTGCAAGAGCTAACAGGCGAACAGGGGTCGCAGACGGAATCACGGCAGTCGCCACTGTCGCCTGATGTGACTTTTCGATCGAAGGCAAGCAGGTTCACTGCCCGAAAAACATTTCCGACTTCCATCCCGAACGAGACAACATACCGGTCGACTCTTACAGCGCCTTCCGGTCCAGTTGCTCCTTCCGGCGGAGCCGAGCAATGGGCAACGAACCATCCAACACCCGACGTCACGACAACTCAGCTTTTGATCCTCCGACGCTTTGAAAGCGCGGGCATTCAGATCCCTGAGTTCGCTGACACGACAGAGATGGCCATGTTCTTTGCGGGTGAGTGTTGATCGAGCCTTCCTCTTTGTGAAGTTTTGGCTTACGAGCAGCTGCAGTTGTGCAAGAGAACATGGAGCAGGCGAAGGAGGAGATGGACTTGACGGAGGAGTCAGTGGCTCGCCCTCCATCATCACCCAGCATCCTCTCATCGCCTAGCGTCCTCTCTTCACCCAGCGTTATGTCTGCATCCAGCGTCCCTTCTTCGACCAGCGTCCTCTCATCGTCCTCTCGGGGCTCGGTTCTCCAGCGTCTTGCGGCCGCTGACGTGAAGATCCCCGAGTTCGAGACCCCGGGAACCATCCCTGCTTTCTTCGACGGTAAGCCATCTCTACAGGCCCCAGCCTTCCTTGTACCATTGTGAGACTGACGGGAAATCACAGAGCTCCGACGCAAGGTCGAGAGCGCAAAGAAGGTTCATGAAGAGCGGGCTCGCACCGATCGGATGATTCAGGAAGTCTTTGAGGAGTCCCGGCAACGTTACATGGCGGCATTAGCGTCTGGCTTGGAGCCAGCGTACTACCCGCCATTGCAAGTGGACCCTCGCATCTCAAGCGTCCTGGACAAGGTCTTCGACGAGCATCAGCAGGTTGCTACGACGGCGAATGTGCGTGACTTGGAGTCAGCATGGTCATCCGTACTTCAGCAACCGCGAGCTTGTCTACCGAAGATTGTCAAGCATTACCAGGTCGCCGAGCTCCAAGCCACGGTCTACAGTACGCCTTGATCCCCTCCGTCTACCCTTACCTGATGCTCCAGTATGGCTGACCAGTGTGCTCGGATCATTTAGCAGCGGAGATGATGCGCTTGGATGCTTTGGAGACAGATATGATGTGCGGTTCCGAACCGTCAACTGTACCTGTCACCTACGAGCAGCCGCGGATGGGCAGGCGGCGGATCGACATCATGACCGCGGGTAAGTCACCATCTCCGGTCCACAGCTTTTGCCTCGAGCGCACGTATAGCTGACCATTACACGCAGAAACCGCACTGGTAGCGGGAGTGCCGCTTTCGCATCCGTCCCTGAAGGCATTCAGGACGGCACATGATCCGCCCCGACCATTCCGATTTGCGACGTCGCGCTTCGAGCGGCAGCGAATGGCTGAGGGTATGCATCATCTCCGACATGCAGCAGACACCTCGAGCGCACATATGGCTGACCAGTATACACAGAGGCTCCTTTGACGGCGGAGATGCCTGGTCCGACTTTCGTCGAACCGGCCTCAACGCCGCCAAGTTCCGTGGAAGAGAGGATTGCCAAGTACCGATCTCAACCACGCCCTTTCAAGCGCGCTATACCTCTGTCTCGGCGGCAACCATCGGATTTGGCGTCGATGATTGACGCACCAGCCGCGTGCGAGAAAGAGCTGGCGCTACCGCAGACTTCTGTCGAAGATCTGATTGCCAAGTACCGGTCTCAGCCACGCCCTTTCAAGCGCGCCGTACCTCTATCTCGGCGGCAACCTATTGAGGTCGCTCCGATCATCGGCGCACCCGCATACCGCTCCGAGCCGCCGGCGTCTGCCCCTGCACCAGTTGCTGACGACGCCGTGGTCGAAGACGTGGACGACGCTTGCATCGTCGACTACACGGAGTGGGATCGCCGTTTCGAGATAGCGGAGGCTCGCCGTCAAGAACGCCAAACTCAGCCAGAACCCGAACCTGAATCCGAGGCCGGAGACAACACCGGCATCCTTTCGAGGATTTCGTCATGGGCCCGCAGTGCCATGGTGTGGGTCAAAGAGAAGGTCTGGCGCTAGGTTGCGAATACAGAGCCATGGCGTTGCTTGGTGGTTGGTTGCAAGATTAACCTCGGTCGCTTGCTGCATGACAACCTTCATGGTTGGCTGTGGCGGCGATTTGATGGTTGGTTGCACATCGGTCCGATGGCTTGACGACAGGCGAGTAGTTGGGTAGGAGTGCCCGGCGGGGTGGGTTTGGCGGAGATGGCGACAAGGAGGGCCGGAAGAGCAGGTGGCTTCACCGTCTCGTAGCTTGCGAGCTCTTCCGGCGGCCGCGGATGTTTGGCAGGAGATGGATGGAGGTTGGGAGAGTAGGTGTGCGCACCGTCTTGCGATTAGCGAGCTCTCTCGACGGCAGATCGACCGGCGTAGAGTCGATTGGATGGCACGGCGAGGAGTGGATATGTATTGGAGAGCACAGGTGTCGGTGGCGGCTCTCGTGGTGGCGGAGGCTTTTGAAGAAACGATCGACAACGCGGATTGCGCAGTCTGGGTGGCGGCCTGGATGGATGAAGCATGAGGCACCAAAAAAACTGGAAAAACAGGCATAAAAAACGTGGAGGCAAAAAAGGGCGCCGAGAGCACAGGAGCGACTGGACTTTGGTTTCCGGCCCTGTTTGCCGGAGCGGATATTTTCGAGGTCGGGCCTCACATTATACGATTTGCGACATATGTGCGCAGCGACCCGGCTGTCTTTGCTGACTTGAATAGAGATGATCGGACGAGGCCTGTCGGCAGGCTGTTAGGGTTGTCGTTCAATCCGGGTACGATCCGCTCCCATTCATTGTGCAGGTGCTAACAGATCTCCAGGTTTCGGTCCCCGGCGGTGCTTCGGTTGTTCAAGCAGGTGCGTATGAGCCATTGGTGTGTGCTAACAATTTGGTGTAGGCCATCAGTGCTTGGGCTCTTCAGCTCGAGGCTGGAGGCTTGCCAAACCCATCAGAAAGTACCGGCGTCGCAACACCATGCACATATGTCGACTCTGCGGGGAACAAAAACAGTATTGGACGTCGGCGAGTCCGAGTCCAAATGCACCCTCATCCATCCGCCTCCTATTGGGCTCAATCATGCTCATTCCCCACCATATTCTTCAACCTTGGCTAAAGGCAGGTCGTTGGATCTGCCACGCCCTAACGATCACCACGCTTGACCATCTTTGAATCAATTCGATCGAAACGATCCCTCAAAGAAGTCATACACAACTTCCTGAAGAAGCTTACGAAAGGGCCGCCGGGCACGAAGAAATGGATTTGAGCTCGAGGTGAAGGGCGTCATAACCACCGTCAGAAATCGGTGCCCTTGCAACTACAAGTATATACATAACTTCTGAAATTACAAGCAGCAAGCCTCTCAAGCAACCGCCACCCCCTGCGCCGCCGCCTCAGCCTGGGCAAGATCCTCCTTGATGAAATCCGCCGCCCTCTCCGCAAGCGCATAAATGAAAGTCTGAATATTCGCCCTCGGCTGCAGGGGCACAATACTCGCATCCACCACCCTCAGCTTGTCGACCCCGTACACCCTCCACCTCCAATCGACCACGCCGCCTTTGTCCTGAGGCAGCATGGCGCAAGTGCCGGTGGGGTGGTACTCGCTCTGCAGTACCCGCCGGATCTCGTCCTCGACATTGTCCTCCGTGAGGGTGTTGTACTCGGGTTGCAGCACGGTGCCGTTGCCCTGGAGCAGGTTGGACAGGGGTTTCGCCTGGGCGAGCGAGTTCTGGATGTGCAGGGCGATCTTCGAGAGGATCTGGATGTCCGCCGGGTGCTCCAGGTAGTGCGGGTCGATGATGGGGTAGACGGAGGCATTGGCCGACTGCATGTGCACGTTGCCGCGCGAGAAAGGGTGCTCGAGCACGCCCAGGATCGTGAAGTAGTTTCCGGGAGTCGGCGCGGTGAAGAGTTTGGTCGTGTCGTTTGCGAAGGTCGGGTTCATGCCGCTCGCGGTGTTCATGTGCTGCGCGATCTCCTGCTCGTTCCTCATGTCGCTGACGATGATCTTGTACTGCGCCTTCTCTACGTCCGTGTACGGGTTTCCCTTTCCGACGAGGGAGTTGATCTTGGCCAGGAATTTGTTGGCCTCGCTCTTGACCGGCAAAATCTGCTGGGTGGAGAGCAGCGCACCGCCTAGCGCGACCAGTGCCAGGGGACCAGTGTTGTTCGCGACATACTGGTCGTAGGCGGCATTGAAAATCGTCACGTTGACCAGTTCGTCCAGTGTGAAGATGCCCGGGTTGACTCGGAAGCCGAGGGGCATGTACACGTGATCCTGCAGGTTCTCACCCACGTTCGAGTTATCGATGACAGACTCGACGCCGTACGAAGAGAGCAAGGACTCATCCCCGATGCCTGACAACTCGAGGATATGAGGCGAGCCGAAGGTGCCTGCACTCAGCACAACTTCCCGGGCGGCCGGGATCGTGTGAGCCGTGCCATTGACGCTGAAGTTGACGCTACAGGCCGTAGGAGTGCCAGTCGTATTATCGAAATTGATCTTGGTCACGAGAGCGTCGGTATAGACCCTGAGGTTGGGGCGAGCCTTGATCGGGTTGAGGTAGGCGGTCGCGGCGTAGCTCCTGGTGTTGTTCTCCAGGTTCAGGTTAGTCAGGATGGTGTAACCGCCAAGCGCCAGTCCATCTCGGGGGTCAGACTGGACGCCAATGCCGAGCGTGTCATACGCCCTGGGCCATGCCTTGTCCAGGTCGGTGTATTCGGAAGGGAAGCCGTTGTGGATGGGTCCATTCATGCCGTGAAGGGCCGGTTCGAGGTAAGATGTGTTGAGAGCAGACGCCACGTTCGCAGATGGGATGGTGAGGTTTTCAGACTTCATGTAATATGGCTGCAGCACATCCCAGGTCCAGTTGGCATTGCCCAAGGTTTCGAAGTTGTCGAGGTTGACTTGTGATGCGTGCGTGTACGCCAGGTAGTTGATGGCACTGGAGCCACCCAGTTGCTTGCCTCGCGGGTGGCCGATCACCCGGTTGTTGACATTTGGCTGCGGCGTGGTCTGGAAGATCCAGTCATAGTCCGGGTTCCCGTATAACGCTGTGAGTAACGACGGCGCCAGGACATTGAGGTCGTCTGATCGGTCGACACCGGCCTCGAGTACCGCCACGTTGACCGTGGGGATCTCGGACAGCCTGTTGGCCAGGACGAGGCCCGCGGTACCTGCACAACACAGCAATATCAGCCCGGAACCGCCTCGCCTTCGTCATGAAACGACATACCACCGCCACAGATGACATAATCCGCGCTCGGGAGCGCAACAGCAGTCGACATGGTATCGCTGCAGGGCCGAGTCTTCAGTAGCCACGCGGAAGTCACTCGTTTCCAAACGAAAAGACCAAGGAATGGGACACGGAGGGCTGTCCAACCTTTTCAAGGGTGGACGACCAAAGCAGCCACGTTTGGTGCATTGCTCGATGGCGCGTTTTTCTAGCCCGAGATTTGACTTTTGCAGATCGCACATGGACTTCACGTGGTGGAGCCAAGAGATATCAATGTTTGGCTGATGAGAGGTGGCGGCGTTCCCGGAGGTGGACAGAGTTGCGGCAGCGGACCATAGCACGGACGTCCAACCAAGTCTCCAAGAGCTGAGGAGGTGGATGCTAATGGAGCTCATACTTTCCATCAATCACGCCCTCGAGACGTCGGAATAGATCGAGGAACAAGGTTTGACATCGGGTGCGCTAGGGGCACGAGTCATGTAAAGGCGGCGGCGGGCTCGGCCTCTGTTAACCCTTGGGTTGGGTCGGGAGTTGAGATTTGTGAGTATCGAAGTACATGTAGCTATTCACATGGTGGTAGTGCTTCTTGAGAATGGCAAAACAGCGAACTATTCTTCCCGTATAACACCGAGGCTAGCCGTCATTGAGCATACCGGTATCTTTATCCACGAGTCCACGACAGTAATGTGGACGAAACAATCACGACTCAGGAAATGGTCAATCCCTGAATAGATCGACTCGACTCGCAGAACGGAAAATGCCGCCAGACCCTGCTTAAGCCCGAGGTATGTACAATATCGCACGTGCATTATTCCCGTGTACAGTAGTGGAGCCAGATGTGAACGTGTGAGCCACCGAGATGGCGAAGCTGCAGGAAAAGGAGGTGGGTATAGGAGCGAGAAGAGCGTATATGAGGTCTGCCCATGACGCGCACTAATTCTCGGCCCTCTTCCCGTGCTACGCCGTTCATCCAGCGTCGTTCACGCCCGTCGTGAGACTCTGAAGCATGCCATCAAGCGGCCCTTATACGCCAGACACCTCGCTAAATCTTCGTCAAAACCGACCGAGAAACGTCCATCTCCAATCGCAACTGAGCTTAATGCTACAGGTCGGGATCCGGCATCCACAGCATAACCTCCTTCTCCGCGCTCGCGACCAAATTGAACCGTGGGTTATACGCCACGACCGCCGCCGACTTCTGGCTCGGCAGGTCCGCCATAGGCTCCAGGACGCGATCGCTCCTCTCCTTCTCAAACAAGTCCCACACCAGCAACCCAGTCTGTGACCCATTCCCACTCACCACATACCGTCCGTCGGGCGTCAGGCAGGCGTCCGCTTGCGTGAAGGTCGCGGATGTGTCGAGCAGCGGATCACCAGGCGCGAGGCGCGCTGTCCCGCCGCTGGGTCGATGGAGGTAGTGCACCAGGTCGCCGGAGAAAGCGTCAATGACATAGTGTCCCGGCCCGTTCGTCGATACCAGCATGAATTTCCCGTTCGTGCTGAACTCTAATCCCGTCCACCCTTCCCCTGGCCGCTGACCTAAGTGTGTGAATTTTTTCTCCACGTCCGCCAGATCAAACGTGGCGAAAGGTGGTTTATCGTAGTTCTTCAGATCGTACAGCAGCACCGTCTGCGCCGGTGGGCTCGCGATCGCGATGACCGTCGCGCTGGGATCGTAGGCCGTGAGCCAAGGGTCCTCGAACTTCATCTCCCCATGCGCGTTCTGGCTCCGGCAATCCCATAATTTCACCGTGCCGTCGAGACTCGCGCTGAGGAAGGAATCGGCGCTGGGGCTCAGGCAGAGACTCGTGACGCGCGCTTCGTGGCCGCGGAAGTAGCGGATGAAGCTGTTGTCGTGCATGCTGAGGTAGCGGATGCCATCGTCGACCTTGGTGCTGGCGTAGATGATGCTGGTGCTGTGGTGCGTGAAGCGAGCCAATGCCGAGCCGTATTTCTGTGATTTCAGCTCTTTCGCGTATGCGCCGGCTTTGGTGTTGAAGAGCTGAATGGTGTCGTCTGTGCGACTGAGGAGGAGGAACTCGCCGCTGTCGTCGAAGTCGATGGAGGTGTAGGAGGGGCCGGGTGCGTTTGGCTTGAAGAGCTTGGAGGGTCGGTAGGTGTTGATCACGTCCTGCACTTTCGTCGCAGGCGCCGGTGCGCCGTCGGCCATGTTCGGGAGGTGCGGCGTGCAGCTGGCTGCTATCGAGGCGACATTAATGAGGGTGGTGAAGGTGGAAACGAATTCGACGCACGAAATGGTTGTCCAGCGATCTGCGACAGGGATCCACGCTCCCACGCGAACACATGTGACGACTTCGCCCGGAAAGGAAATAGTGAGCTCCAGGATTTTGGTCAAGTCCGACTTCGGCTTTATTCACACAGGAGTGAGGGTGAGGCTTGTGTATGTGCTTGCCGACGGAGGATCTACTGCTCACTACTCTTACGCGAGACGACGTCCGTTCTAAGGATAGTATAGCAAAGGACGCGCAGCCTCCTCCTCAGATGCGGTAACACGGCCAACCTACAAAACACCGCCGCGAGGGGACGAGTCGAGTCCGGACTGAGTCGCGAGGATGTCAACGACCATTGGGAGCTTCATCGCCGGCGGGATAGCAGCATGCGGCGCTGTCACGGTCACACACTCCTTCGAGACGGTCAAGATCCGGTTACAACTACAAGGAGAGCTGCAGGCGAAGCAAGATGCGCCGAAGCTGTATCGCGGAGTCTTCCACGGCGTGAAGGTCATCTATCAGAATGAGGGCATGAAGGGTCTGCTCAGAGGTTTGAGCTGTGCCGTGAGTTGGCTTAGCAATGTCAACGACACAAGGATGTTGCAGCCAGACTAATGGCTCGACGCAGTACATCTACCAAATGACCCTCAATGGCTGCCGTCTCGGCTTCTACGACCCCATACGCACGCACATCAACTCCTTCGTCCTCGACCGCGATTTCGCACACGCCTCCGACGCGCGCGTGAAACAGTACCAGAACCTCCCCATCAACATCTTCTCCGGCGCGACCTCCGGCATCCTCGGCGCAGCAGCTGGCTCGCCTTTTTTCTTGGTCAAGACGCGGTTACAGAGCTTTAGTCCCTTCCTCCCCGTCGGAACTCAACATCAATACCGCAACGCGTGGGATGGTCTGAGCCAGATCTATAAGGGTGAAGGCGTACGAGGCCTGTACCGCGGAGTTGGACCCGCCATGGTGCGAACAGGTTTCGGGTCCAGCGTGCAGTTACCGACCTACTTCCTTGCGAAACGCCGGCTAGTATCCTGGTTCGATATGCCGGACGGCGCGCCCTTACATCTCCTCTCCTCCGCGGCTTCCGGAGTGGTAGTCTGTATCTTCATGCACCCGCCCGACACCGTCATGAGCCGGATGTACAACCAGACGGGTGACCTCTATAGCGGAGCGTTTGATTGCTTGTACAGGACGGTGAAGACGGAGGGCCTTCTGGCGGTGTATAAGGGCTTCTTCGCGCATCTAGCTCGGATTCTGCCGCACACGATCCTGACGTTGAGTCTGGCGGAGCAGACCATGAAGCTTATGCGGAGGTTCGAGGAGAGTGCGTTGGGTATACCTGATAAGCTAAAGGCTGCGTAAAGACGAGAATGGGAGGGCATAGAGTCCGAGTTGGATGTACATCTATCTGTGTTGTACAGTATTCCGCCCGTGGAGTGGAGTCAGCTTGCACGATCATGCCCATTCCAATTCCTCTCGCCCCATTACCAGCGATTCATCACTTCTTCATATCTACGCGTAGCGCTTGCTGCGGCCAACACTCTCTGTAACCATGTATTTCAAGACTGGGTCAGCCTTACCGCGACAGCCACGAGCGGGCTGGCCCGTGGGCGATCTTCACTTCCATTCCGCCGTCTCACCTCCGAGACGCTCACTTCGACGTTGCAAGCTTCCACAGACTCGTAACCATCACGCAGCGATGAGTGGTACAAGTACAATACTGATATGACATAGGTACAGACACTCGCCTTCCTCTCATCGGTTCGTTGTCTTCCAGCGACCTGGACTTTCGACAAGGCTGCATGTACCTATTTAAGAGTACGAGACCGCGCCCCTGCCAAGCCAGTCGAAGGATGCCAATACCTAATTTCCATCCGTTTGCGACCGGCGCCAAAACAGACATGTCTCGAGCGTTGAGTATAAAGTAGGCAGCAGCGGCCCACAACAGTAAGGCTACACGACGCTTTTCTTCTACGCTCCTTGCTTCACTCCACTCGGTTGATCCATCAACAGCCCGATACCTTGACCGCAAGCATAACAACCCGTCTCCGTACTCGACAGACCACAGCAAGGATGCAACATCTCACCCTCCTCACCCTCGGCCTCGCCGCCGCCAGCAGCGCGTCCCTCCTCGCGCGCCAAATCCAATGCTCTGACCCGACCTCCGACAACTGCCTGCAGCAAGAGTCCGACTACCTCCAACAAGTCTGCATGCCAACAAACTCAACCGGCGACCCAGACTTCAACGCCCCATGCAACCAAGTCCAAGCCATCACCGTTGAGTGCATCTACGGCTCCACGGGCCTCAGCTCCCTCACCTCAAGCGGCGCTTCCTCCAACAGCGGCTATGGCAGCGATGGGTTAGGGGGCTCCCCAGCAAGACTAAGCAACAGCACGCAGCGGGAATGTGTCTGCGAGAGCCAGTTCTTCGGCATACTGGCGGGGTGCAATGACTGCTACAACGCGCACGGCGGCGCGCAAGACGGCGTCCTCGGCACTGTGGCGCCCAGCTTCTATGCCAGCGCTAGCTCGTCGTACTGCGCCGTCACCAACACGCCCACTGTGGGTTTCGACGATGTGCTCTACGGCTTCGCGACGGGGTCGGTCGGGAGCAGTGTCGCCAGCGCCGCCAGCACGGCGAGCGCAAGCAGCTTCTCGGATCCCGTTGGCAACAAGACGGCCGTGTCGTACTACTTCACACCTTCCGTCACCGGCAGTAGCGCGTGGATCGTGGCGCAGGCGACGGAAAGCGTCAGTAACAGCACCGCGAGTGGGAGCGGGAGCGCGAGTGGGAGTGCCAGCTCTCAGAGCGCCAGCGTGGCCACATCGAACGGGCAGATCGTCGCGACTGCTGGTGCGGCGTCAAAGACGTCTGGCTCGGCGACGGGCACGGCTTCGGGGGCCTCTGGTACGGCGAGCACGACCGGCAGCAGTGGGGCGGGCAAGCAGGAGGCTGCGGCGGTGGCGGGTGTTATTGCACTGGCTGGATTTGTTATATTGTTGTAATCGATACCCGGGCATGGCGTTGTATCCTAGCATCTCGCGCTGTATGTTATGTCTCCTGTATGGCCTGCCATACAAAATCCCATGAAAGTTGCTCTACTAGACCGTGTAGACAACCTCGTTGCTTCCGTAGCGCCAAGTACAACGTTCCGCCCCGAAAGCTACCACCTCCACGGTATCACTGCAAGCACCTCTCAACAACGACGAACCTCATCCCTAATCCCCTCTCGAGACTGAAATATGTTCAAGCGTTCGGCGCGGTGACCTCGATGCGATGGGGATTTGGGTGAGTAGCAGTCGAGACTGCTGCGCGCAACATAGAGGGTACAGCCATGCTTGCCAAATCGACCCGCGCAGGTGGACGACGATCCAATATGTCATAGCAACGACGGGGATTGAGGGAAGCACGGGAAGATGATGAACCTCCCGGTTAAGAGCAGGTCGTCCAGCGTGGGCGGAAGAGTGGTGACTGCGATGCCGAGGAGAGGAAGCGATGAGCAATACACGGGCGGGTCTCATGATGACCGTAAAATCACACCTGATGAAACTGGAACACAGCAGGAGGTAGCTTCGTACAACGGACAACGACGCTCTTTCACGACAACTCTGAAAACGTCGCCCAGCCGCTCACAGCAGCAGCAACGAACGCAATACCCCACCGCCAGTTATTCACCCATCGCCAAAACAATATCAGCTCCTTCATATTCGTCCCCTCCGCCCACCGCCTACTCGCCAGCGTACCTCCCTGCCGATGCGCGGACGGATACCACACCGTCGTATCCTTCATCCCGAAACCCTCATCTTTCAACAGCGTCTGGACCTTCCATTTACTCGCGCCATTGATACCGGGCTCCATGTAGAAGAACGTGATGGGCAGGATACTGAAGATACCCAGCGCAGCTATGATATACGCATTTCGCTGTATCTGGGAGCGAGCGGTGTACGCGAGTAGCAGGTTGGCGAGCGTGCCGGGTCCGATGAGAGGCGGCACCCAGAGCGGGCCGTATTGGTAGCCGTGCAGCCATTGCTTGGCCATGACCTTTTGGTTCGGGGCGTGGGTGATGATGGGTTCGACGAAGGTTACGCTGTCTGATGCGGTGAACCCTACGGTTAGCTGGTGTTAGTGGATATGGTCTGGAGCGGTAGGGGACACACATTGGGCGGTTGTACCGGCGTAGAGGGTGGGCCAGACGATGCCGATGAACTTCGCGATGGGGATGAAGGTTGAGACGTCCATTGTCGCGAACGTGTCCTCGACAACACAATCCGTTCGAATGGAAGGTTTGCTTCGATCCTGACGGGAGTGTGCGATACCGTGCTGGCTAACAGAGGAGCAAAAGTGAACGTAGCAACAGTGACTGACCGGCGAGCCAACTCATCAGGCCGGATAACACTGTCCATGTCATACTCACTAGCGTAGCACGACCAAGCCTAGCGGTATGATCAGCCCTAGCATGGTCGTGAAGCGAGATTATTAACGGAATCCTGCGGTTTCGGCATACCGCAGCGTCTCGCTTATTAACACTTCCATGTCAAACATCGACGGCGAAGTCTGTGGTCGCCATAGGCAGTAAGATGAAGTTGTCATGACCGACGACTCGAGAGAATCGCATGAACAGCCTACATGCTCCCATTCACCTCGACATCCTCCTTCATCCGATAGATATGCCACCCAGCCCTCTCCAAAATCCTAGGCACGCACTCCACCATAACCCGATCGACGTCCTTCCACTCCTGCGTAAGGTCCCGCCAAGGCACAAGAAACGGCGTCGTCCTCTGCTTCGAATTCCGCGGACCCATCCGCCACTGCCTCTGCAACCTCTCCGCATTGAACCGCTCATGCTCAATCTCGGACAGCATATCCAGCTCCTCGACGCTGAACTCCGGCACCTTGACCAGCGGCTCCGAACGCTCCTCGTTCAGCATGAAACACCCCACCGCGCGCAGCTTCCGTGGTATATCGTCCGCCTGCGCGCGTGTGGACTCCTTGAGCTCCGGCGCCAGTTCGTCCCAGTCCCGCATCGAGCGGTCCGAGTCCAGCGCTTTCCGCTCCTCGTCGGTCTTGCACATGACGACGCGCCGCTGTTTGTAGACTTCGAACATGCCCTCAGCGAGCTTCTCGCGGAGCGATGGGACTAGTTTGGGTGCTCGGAGATGGCTCATGAAGATCTTGCCGTCCACGTGCAGCTGTATCTGCTCCTCGGGCGGCAAAGCTGAGACGTCGAATTTGGTGCGGCCAGAAAGACGGCTGGTGCTGATGATCATCTCTAGGGAGTGGAGTCCGTGCTTGTAGCGTGGCACCAGGAGCAAAGCGTGGAGGACGCCTTCTTCTACGTTCATCCTGCCGTTTACGATCAGGTGCGGGTGCCTTTGCCCAAGAATCTGTCGTAGCATGATCGCGCGGCGCACTGAGTAAGCTTTGTCCCGGGCGTTGGCTTGATTCGGCCCAGCGACCCGCACTAGGCCGTGCAGGTAGTCCATCAAAAGGGACAGATCCAGATTCGGCCGCTGTCTGAAGTCGGTGGCCCGAGGCGACGTGGGAGTAGGAGGTGGAAACGGCTCGTCGGTATCTGAAGTACCCTCGTGGTTGACGAGGAAGAACATGAGTGGCGATCCAAGACTGTGGACACTGCCTCTGTCGGTGAATTTTCCATCACGCATGATGACCAGGAAGTCATTCAGCAACGAGCTGTCTGACTCCAGCACTGCTTCGAAGTTCTCGAAAGTCACAATCGTGAGCTCTCCTGAAGCAGTGTGATCACGGATTGCGTGACATGCGGCTACAAGATCATTCGATTTCAATAGCCGAGCATTGTAGTTCAGCCTGTTCGCTGGGCGGTCATTGCTCATATGAGCCGCGAGGTTGGATGCCGTGAATTTCTTGCCGGACCCTGCAGACCCAAGGATACCGATCGAAATAGGTCGACGAGTGCTCGAGTTCAGTCGCTCGTGTACAGCGTCAACAATGGCCCGTAAGCTTTCCTGCTCCGGCCGTTCCACTGTTAGTAGCTTGCCGAATCTCTGTACTGGACACGCAGCCAGAGCTTTCTCCGGGCCTAAAGTGACGATTTGTCGAGCAAGTTCCGCCGGATCGCCGGTCATGGAGTCGAAGATTGACCACTTGTCGCCAGAACTAATCCGGGCTGATGGTATGCTAACAGCCGCATGCTGCTTGTCCAGGGCCAGTTTCTCCATGATCTGCGAGACTGGGAAGTCTGGCGCGTTGTCAAGGTCGCTATGGACAAAGCCTCGCTTCGACAGTTCACTCGCGGCAGATACACCGTAGCGAATTCCCCGGTCACAATTGGGAGGCTTCGAGTCTGCGAAACCAAGCGCAAGCCCAGCAGTGAACGCCGCAGATAGTCCGATCTACGTGTGACATCAGCCGATCAGTCACGAGGCTGTACCTCCGACGCAGCTTGCCATGTGAGCATCAGTGCCAGACCGTCGCTCGCCTTCCATCGTTCGGGGGTGGTAGTATAGTTTCGGATCGCAAGCGTCTCTGCCGCGGTGGTAAATGACACCCTCGGTGCCAAAGCGTACGATGAGGTTAGGACACGTCACCAGCGTGTCAAGCCTGCCGTTCGAACCCAAATTTCGTACAAAGTCCTCAGCTGTGGACTCCCACGATAAAGCTTTGCTGATAGCGATGCCCTCGGCGCGGAGATCGTCCGCGTCTATGATGACCGCAAGGTACTCTGGGTCGGGCACGCCGTCGCGGGTCATCGGTCCATTGCGAATGAGGTCCCAAAGCGGTCCAGATGCGAGCGGCCTTGTCATGTGGTGGATGATATACCTCGGTCGCGCTCGCTGTAGGAAATCGAGAGCTGGCTCAACGTCTCGAAAAGCCTCCCCTGAACCAGTGATTACCACAGTACTTCCTGGAGGTGTGTTCGTCTTGTCGAGGTTCGGAGAGTGCCAGGCGGGTGACCGGCCAATGTACTTCGTTCTAGTGACCGAGTAGCGCAGTTCTTCCGAGTCGACAGACCGGTCGTGGATGGTCAAGTCGCAGATGCAGGAGGCGTTATGTCTGAGGCAACTCGCGGCCGGGGGTTGGAGCTTCGGCGCAAGTACTTGAATGCCATGCTTCGAAGCAGCCGCAGTCAGCAGGGTCGCAACCAAGTCCGCGGCGCCCGTTCGTATGACGAGATGCGCAGCATCGTCGCCAGCTCGGTCAGCATTGCGCGTATTGGTACGTTGCTCGGACGCCGGCGGCATTTGGTACAGTAGATAATCATACGAGACCGCCCCGGCGACGAGGAGGACACGCGAACTCATCTACTGCAGCGAGCTTCGATCATTTGAGCTCGGCGAATCCTTCGTATGCCTCTGGTCTGGAAGAGCAGCCTGGTTCGTCCGTAGACTGCTGCATCCAGGCGTCTGGGGGCTTAGACGTGAGGGGACGACATTGACTAGCAGATTTGAGAAGGGAGGCGTTCCAGGGTGTGAGCGGCACAGCCACGAATTTCGCTGGCGGTCTGGGCGTCGCCACTTGTTGCAGAGTCGGAAGTGTCCCTTCCTTCAACAACACCGTTCAAGAGGCACACTGTCAACGTGTCGGTGGAGCCCGACCGACAGCGCAACAAGGCTTGCGGCGTCCATATCGTCCGGTCATAGGGGAGCTTGGCATCTCGAGTACCGTAGCCGAGGACGATGCCGCTACTGGTCTGCAAGCTGCATGCATGGCCAACTCACCAGTCCGTATACTGAGGCTCAACTTCCCGACCTCACTCGGCCAGTTGCAAACACCTCCTTCACGTACATGTACGCAGCTGATGAAGTATATCTCTCACGTGGCTCTGCACACCAAACCTCATGCACCTTCCCATATCCTGCGCGTTTGAATGCATAAGGCTGGCGGCGGTGTGACCCGAGCTGTCTTACCGCTCCGATGGAACTGACCAAATTCGAGATCACCGACTCTAAGCTCGAGGTAGGCAGGTAGCCGGCCGAAGACGCCAGGTCACCGAAGACCACCCAGGCTGACGGGCGCAGCACTCCAATTGGCGCTTCCCTACCTCGATCAAGACGCGCCCGCTGCGGGACTTGGACGATGATGATTTCTTGATCAACCACAAGGTCGAGCTTGGCACGGATCTGGCGGTGCTACAGAGGCTAAGGCTGTGTCCAGATCGATCGGAGCTACGACGATTCCACAGTCCGGTTCAAGCTGCTGTACGTCCACGCAGAGATGCCTTTCCCGTCGGCAGTCGACTGAGATGATATAGGGTCGGTGGTGCAGTCAGTGCGAATCTCGAGGATAGCAACAATCTCCCTCTCCAGCCCGAGATTTTGAGGATTGTGAGGGAGCAGAAATGGGTCTCCGAGGAGTACGAGCATCTGTGGCGGCGGGACGGAGGAGGTTCTGCCGCTCTCACCTCGCATGGCATCTTGAGTAAGTGCGGATGGCACACTATCAAAGACAAGAAGCTGATTAAGCCCAGCCTTTCTTCTTCAGACTCCAAGGGATGGTCGGTCATTCTGCTCGCTCTCGTTGGTGAACCGCGAGCGTACTCATTGCGGCGGGTTGTACATCGCCGACGATCGCTACAGTCTGGACATACTCCTGGCATCGCAGGTCTACCATAATAGGCACCCGAAAGTACCACGAGACTTCGCCATCCTGCCCATCAACATCCTGGTACATCACGTCGAGGAGACCCTGGGCCATGTGCAACGCTTGTCGCGGGAGATGACATCCACCGAGAAACGTCTAGCAGAAGGCGACTTAAATCTGGAGAATAACGGCGACTACAGGTTGCTCAACAGACTCAATCTCGAGCACATCCGCTTGCAGAGACGGTCCAATTTCGAGCTCGAACTCGCTGCAAACCTGATCAAGTACATTGACGAGTACTACCGGATGTGGGCAGCATTGTGGGAAGGCGGCACGAGCTATATCGAAGACATGCGCGAGAAGATCGAGCAACAAATGCGATACTCTGAGCAGGTGCAGAGGGACCTGGACCTGCTGCCGCAGCGCATCAAGAACCAATCCAAGACTGTACGTCACAGCCGACAAGTCTACGGCCGCACTCGCTGACTGGTTGCAGATCTCCAACTTCATCATACAGCGAGACAACAAGCTGAATATACAGTTGGCCGAGAGTAACCGCAGGATCGCCGAGGAGTCGAGGCGCGACAACCTGCTGAATCTGGAGATGGCAGCGGCGACGGCGCAAGTAGCGGAGGAGACTCGACAGGACAGCGCGGCGATGAAGACGATTGCGGTGTTGACGTTGACCTTCCTCCCAGGAACTGCGGTGGCGTCTTTCTTCAGCATGGGAATGTAAGCACATCAATGAGTCTCCCGTAGGACCGACTGTGAGCTCTGCTGATAGACCTCTCTCACGACAGGTTCCAGTGGCCTTTCAAAGATGCGAACAGTATCTCCTCGCCCTACCTATATGTATACTTCGTCATCACCATACCCCTGACGCTGTTGGTATACGCCGCTTGGGTCTGGTGGTTCAAGTATGTCGGCGTTCTTATGCGTTTGGCGTCGCCTGAGCTGACTTGCTTCTCTCAACAGATATAGCCAAGCACACTACAAGAAATCGCACGACGAGGGTTTGAACAAGTTCGAGCAGGAGCTGAAGGCGCGGGTACGGAGTGCGACGGGTACGTGGTGACCGCGCGCTGTACTCACACTGTACCCTACTCTATTTAACAAGCAGTCCTCTTGCCTCTTTCGGAGACCGGTGAGTTTTTGCTGAGGTCGTTGAGAGGCGTGGAATGCTTCGGGCTCTCGGATCGTAGCACTGCTGGGCCTATTCCCGACTGCGACTGTTTCACGACCTTTCGGTCGCCCGCTGACGCTCAACAAACAATTTCCCTTTACGGATGTGCCTGCTCACTGTTTTGGTATGTTCTTCGGCTGTAATTGTCGTATCTGGCGACGGTATTTCCGACGAGTGAACACAATGCTAGAGCGTCTTCGTTGTGAGCTGCCTCACTCGGGACTATTCACTATCTTGGCCGGGTGCTAGACAACATCATCTCGCCCTCTCTAGGTTCAGCAGCATGTACGCCCATCCTTCGTCCAATAATCTAATCGAGGCTTCTTCATGTGTTGTCCGCGAGCAAATGCCCATTCGGTTGTGGGTGGCCTTGAGACGGGACGGAAGCAAAAGCACGCGCGGCGAAACATCCGTGCAGCTCAGCTCCACTTGCTCCAGCTGCCTCCGAACTCTGTTTTTGGCATGCGGGTCTACTTTGTAGGTGCAGGGACCTCTCTTGGCTCGCGAGTTCTCGATACATACATGTAGCTATGAGCTCTCGCAGTCATGACAATGCAGCATTCTGGTCCATCTGGACCTGAGCGCGGTCACCATGGCCTCTCACGCCCCATTCGACCCCTTCGCAGCCCTTGGCTTGCCTCGCGACGCCTCAACAGCAACCATCAAGGCGACTTATCGGCAGCTGGTCCGTCGATATCATCCCAACCGACACCAAGGCTCGGAGGAGTCGAAAGCAGCCCTCTCAGAACAGTTTCAGACGGTACATCAAGCATGGAAGTACCTCTGCGAACCGGACAAGAGACGACGGTACCTGGAGCTTCTGCGACTCGCCGAGGAGCAGGAGGGCCTACTGGCGCGTATGCACGACCTCTTGAATAGCAACGAGCACGGCCAGGACCACGAGGAAGAGCGATCCGATGGTCGGGCACAACACGATGGCTACCTCTCGAGTGATGCCGAAGACGACCTTCCACAGGTCAGTCTCATGCGGAGGCAGACGCTGCTTAGACGAGCCCATACGTTCGACAAGCAATTCGAGACTTCTTCCGAGACAGCCTCCCCGCTCGCACGGAACAGAACCTCGCGCACGCGCGCACAAACGCCCTCGCATGGTGCGGAGAAGGATGGTGGAGAGGGCGACTATTTCTCTAGCAGGCGGAAGAAGCTCGAAAAGCTGCGTCGGAATGAGCTGGCTGCCTTCGAACAGTACAAGAATGCAATGGTGGAGAAGTTCGAGGCTGAGATGGAAACCGAGAGGACTCGCGATTTGTACGATCGGGCGAAGTGGAAGCGAGACTACTTCGAACGGGCGCCTCGAGAGACCACAGAACGATTACGCTCGTTCCAACAGTTCATGAGTGCTTTTAGAGCGTTCGGGCAACAACAGCCACGGCGGCGGAATCGATCAACTCTCAGCTATGGTGGGCAGATCCTGTCTACGGAGGATCTATACGGGAGCGGCTTTCTGGTTCCGGATAATCCGAGATCGCCGGCCAAGGCGGGTTCATCGCATCAGCGCGGCTGGAGCAGCGACATAAGTGGTGATCAGGAGAGTAGCGACGACAACTCTAGCGGGCCGTCCACGCCACGGCCTCCGATGTCTTTCACCTGGCAACGACGACACAGTCGGAATACGTCTCTGGATGCATTCCAGTTGCCCTCTGTCACATTGAACAGTGGTTCGATGGCTACTTCACAACCTTCCGTTCCCGACCATGCGCCGTTCAGGATGATAGTGAAGCAGCCCACAGGTCTAGGCGAAATCTTTGTGAACGAGGACGACTCCAGTCCGGAATCCACTTCGATTACTCCCAGAACGCCTTCTCCGGACAGTGTCGCCTCGTGTGCCAACAAGTACACCTTGGTCCAGACCCGTCGCTTGTCAGACATCTTTCGTTCGGGGCAGTCGAAGAGTCCACCTCCCTCGAAGTTCCGTCAAGACGGGGCCGCCTCTCGCAACAGTTCAACACTTATTCGAACGCCCATGCTGTCCGAAGCCTGCCATTTCCTGATCAAGCGTGTCGGAGAGCCCAAATACCGTCATATCGCATTCGAGAACGTCCACGTCCTCAACTACGCGGAAAAGTGTTGGATGCTGGGCGTAGAGCCCGACGCAGATGCCGATCCGTCTGCCTTGATGCAAAGATTGAAACGTCTGGATTGCAACGTGTCGTCGAAGTTCATGGTCAAGCCTGACATCAAAGAAGCCTTCACTTTTCGGCTGATATACGATCATCGAGAGGTGGTCAAAGACCAGCATAAGTCGTTCATTGCGCTCAGCTACCGTCGGAAGCATCACGTTGAGAAGAAGCACGGCTACTTCACGCTCCCGTTGGACGATGAGATGTTTGAAGCCGTGTGGGATGAACGAGTGGCCAACGAGGGCGTCTGGTAAGCACAACAACGGGTGCGTGTTGAATCCACATGCTGACTTGGCGAAGGATTGACCAGATATGCATCGAACAGGACAGCAGAGAAGAGACAACGATCTCGATGTCGGCAATGGACATGGTCTATCGAAGTGCCCGACTGGTCGTCGTTGCTCTCGATGACATCGAACTGGATGCCCACGAACGCGACGTCCTCGAGAGTCACATGGACGAATACGCTCGGATGCTGCATGTGCCAGCTAACAAACGCTTCCGCGGGAAGCAGCCGGCCTACCTCGACACCCACGAAGAGCTCTTCCAACTGCTGTGCAAGATCTTCGGCTCGTCCTGGTTCAAGCGTGCGTGGTGCCGACACGAGATGCGACTCGCACGCGACCACGTCTTCCTCGTCCCTTGCAAGAGTCTGGAATCGACGGGAAATAGCATCGTGAGATTCACAAGCAGTTGCCTGACTCACTTACTTGCCCTGGCCGTTGAGGTGCCTTTCGAGAAGGACATCGAGCTCGTAAAACCTGCCCTGCACGCTTTCTTCCGCGATAGAAGCAAGCTAGGGCCGCACGACAAGCACTTGCGCTCGCATCACGGTAACTTCACCACGGTCGTTGCAGAGGTCTTCGGCATGGAGGCTGGCGGTGATCCGAGAATACCTGCCAGGCAACGAGCGGCCGACGCGATGAAAGACAAGATCTCGATCATCCTGAACACGATGGAGTGCGGCCTAGCTCTAACCGCGGAGATGCGTGACCCTGGAATGCCGCTGAACAAGTCGGAGTGCCACTACATGCTTCTCACGTTGGCACTGGCCGCTCAGGATCCTGGAGCCTTATGTTCCGTCGGTCCACCGATGCGCCTGGTTCAGGCTCACACCGATTCTCCGCTCACGCCTACAGCTTCCTCGACTTGGCTGTTCGAGCCAACGAACGTTGACTCCGGTCTCAACAATTACCGAACGCTGAACAGACTTCCTGTCAGTGCTCGTATCGACGCTGGTCTTGAGCTCGGCGAGCACTATGTACAGCTCGATCTCAAGTTCCTGACATCGAACGAGGTGAAACACGGCTTCGACGATTCAGGAACCATGGAGATTGCGAGACACTTCCTGGAGGTGTGCAAGAAGCGCAAATTCGGCCGGAATCGCAGTCGATACCTCACCACGGATGCCGCCGCCAACCGCCACTTCGGCTCCATGGCCGACGTCTACACCCAGACACTGGCTTGCCTCTTCGAGTGCGGCCCGGACTGGGTCGAGGACGTCTGCCATCGCTACGGCGTCGGTCGCTGGAAGCAAGATGGCGAGGGCGCCTGGAACCTGCTGGTAGCCCTGAAGAACACCGGCGGTCGATGGCCGGAAGATGCCTGGAATGCCCAGGCTGCGGGCTTCATCGTGGATTTCGTCAATTTCCTGGTGATTCGCGGGATGCCGCAACGGCAGATCCTGCACAACGAGGAGTGGCGGCCGATCTGGGTGGCCACCGGGAACGGCGGGAAGATCATGACGTTCGTGCCGCCGGGCGAAGTGGAGGCTGCGGTCCCCGCGGCGCTGCTGGATGATGATTACGTGCAACTCGCTCGCCTATGGCTCCTGCAATCGAGGACGACGATGTCGGATGTCGCTGGCGATGCAAGAAGCAGATGGACTTTGCTCGGCAAGTCCGTGATCTTCAGTGATAGTGTGGCACTGCAGGAGGGCCACAACGGTCGTGAGGTTATTCGGGAGCAGCAAAGGGTGTTTGGGCGTGAGGACCCGGAGATCCAGAGGCTGCTGAGGGAGCGGAGTTTGTACTACTGAACATGATACCCTGTACCACTAGCAATCTTCGAGCGATTTAGCGAGGCGTAAGGGCGCCTACAGTTGCGTGTTTCTTCACGATATCGAAAGTACATAGGCAAGGTAGACATACCATGGGGCAAGCACTTGGTTATCTACTAAAGAACTCATCGGATTGCTTCCTCCCACGATCGCAATAAAAGATGTATACCTTAATTTATAAAGCGAATGTGCTGGCATGGTTCACGGTCGTCGTTAATAAAAGGTGAAGACCATGGCAAGGTTAAAAGGTCACGCAGAGGGCAAAAGGTCGACGTTGGCAGGACTCGAACCTACGCCCCCGAAGGGAATTGATATCTATGGAATCGAGGAAGACGATCCATTCGAGTCAATCGCTGGCGAGAATGTTAGTGATAAACTAACTAAATTGAACGCAGAGTGCTGATTTACCAGTAACCACTTTGCTACAACGCCATTATCGGCCAAACACGGTAAATTTAGTAAATAAATTAATCAGACTGATGCCGAAGAAAACGCTAATAACCTATGCGTTCAATGACGCTTGATTCACATGTACCACCCTTCCATCACACCTTCACACCACCCAAATGTCGCACCC
Source organism: Friedmanniomyces simplex (assembly GCA_005059865.1). NCBI lineage: Eukaryota > Fungi > Ascomycota > Dothideomycetes > Mycosphaerellales > Teratosphaeriaceae > Friedmanniomyces > Friedmanniomyces simplex. The sequence continues at coordinate 55,469 of NAJQ01000088.1, forward strand.
TCAACCCCCTCAGCGACAGCCTACGCTCTCAGAAACTGACCGCTATACCCGGACAATCCACAACGTAGCATTGGGTGCTCTCATTGCCTGTCCCGTACTCGCTCTCATACCACCGCGGAAGCTCGACTTCTTCACGTTCGGGCTTATAGGCACGACGGCGTACTCAGCAAACTACCTCACGCGGGAGCGGACTGGGCGGTCGATATGGCAGCACATGGGTGGTGGGAAGAGGGAGGTAGATGCTGTGACCGCTGAAAGCGTAGCCTCGCCCACTGAGCAAGCGAACCTGAGCAGAGAGCTACAATACGCGAGGGAGGAGATGCAGAGACTGCACGCCGAAAGCAAGGTCGCCTCGGAGCAGAGCCATGCCGCTCAGAGTGCGAGGGAGGCGTGGAAATCACAGCGGGAGAAGGAGATCCAGGATGATTTGGACGTGGGCAAGGGCTTTGGGGAGATGATTACGGATCAAATCTATGAGGTATGGAATTGGGGGAAGAAGAGGGATGATGAGGATGATGGGTGATGCCTTTTTGTGAGGAGATGAAAGCTGGACTATCAACGGGAGCAGGAACCAGGTATCATACATCAAGCCCGCCTTGCAACTCGCCAGCTAGGACTCCCAGAATCACCGGCCGCCAACACGTCACCTGTTCCCGGTCTCATGCGACAAAAAGGCCATCGAGATCATCGTGTTTGGCGTCTTGTGGAGCCGGATGCTCTACCCTGATCAGACCATCAGCTTACCGCTCAAGACGACTTCACGGGGCATCGCCACTCACTTCATGACCGACGAAGGCCCACCACTCACATCCTCCCTCTGTCTCCCTTCCGTCAACCCACCGCTCGCTTGCTGCCCCTCAATTGACATTACAGCGGTCTCAGCCACCCCCTCCAACACGGCTCCCTCAGTCGCGGGCCCGGCATCTCCGCTCCTCGATCCCAAACCCATGACCGCCTTCTGCACAGCCTCCGTGATCATACTCTTGAGCTGATCGACACTCATCGCCACCGTCACTCCACCATCAGCCCCTCCTCCTCCCCTTCCAACACCCGGCGTAGGCGGCGCCGTACACATCGGATCGATAGCCCGCTGCACCGGCGAACCCCCAAACACATCCTCCGGCGTCGGCGTGCAGACTCGCGAACTGATGTAACTCCTCTGCTCCGGCACCGCAGGCAACAGGGGCTCGAAGATCTGCTGACCTGCCATATGCCCTCCCGGCGACATTCCTTGCGCGAAAGCCGCTGGGTACGGATGCGAAGACGGAGGTGGCGCCATCATGGTCGGCGTACTGGTCGGCGCGGCGTGCTGACGTACAGGCTGTGTCTGGGACCTCCGGAGCTGGTACCTCTGCTGCTGTTGCTGGCCGTTCGTTTTGGTCTTGTATGGCTGGCTGCGCGATGGCTTGGCTTTTGGGAGGCTCTTAAGTCGCTGCAGCTGCGGTGGCTGGATGTTGCCAATGAAGTGCCCGTTGCGGTTGAAAGTCATCTGCGGCCCGAAGTTCTGAACGTGGTGCTGCTGGTGAAGCGGTAGTTCGCCAGGTGGTTCGGAGACGGAACGGCGGAACTCGTGGCGGATGCTGCTGGATGTGAAGACTGAGGGGCTTCCCGCGTGCTGCTGCTGCTCGATGGAGTAGTACGGGGCTTGGGTGCTGGCGAAGTCGTGCGGGTAGATTCCTAGGCCGTGGTTCGTCTGCTCCATGCCGGACATGTTGAAATCGCTGGTGAAGCTGTTGGCGGGCGAGGGAGGGTTGCTGAGCATCTGCGGGTCGATGGTGTTGTGGCCGCCGGTGCCGCCGTAGGTAGCGTTGAACTCCACGAGCGCATCGAAGCCATTCCCGTTCTCCGTCGTCTTCATCCAGGTCTCGTCGAGCGCGTGCTCGGAGAAAGGGGAGCTGGCTACTTCACAGGCCATCTTGAACGAGCTAGGCCAAATATGCACCAAGATCATTCAAAGCGAGGTGCAGGACCGTCTACCTCGACGAAGTATATGTGTGTGCAACGTGGTACAGAACACCAGCTCGCAGCCTGCCCACGCGAGAGGAATACACACGCATGAACAGAGGTTCGCAGCCCAGCACCTGCAAACTGGCGTTCGCGCACGCACGCTTCACACCGCCTTTCTAATTTCTTTGTTCTGTTCAGGTGGCTGTCGAGGTGCGAGACATACCGCGCATCATGCTCCGCCCTTCATCCAATCCTGAATCTCAAAACCCTGGTCCACGACACCGCGCGAGTGGATTTGACAGGTTTGACGGCATGAGACATGCGTGGTGTCGCTGGAGCGGAGATGGTGGTACCGCCTGTTCGGTATCGCGAGGCGGTTTGTTGGAAGGTCAGTGATTAGGTGAACGTGGGCGCTGCAGTGCATGAACGCCAGCTCGCATGTGCGACATACATGCGTTCGCAGCGAGTATGCGACTGCCTGTGCATGAACACCAACTCGGCGCCAGACATGCGTGAGTTTGCAGCTCGGCGGGAGGCTGGGGGCGATGCATGTCTCGACGCAGGTACCCGTCCGGTTGCCAAGCTTGACGGGATGGATAGGCTGACAACCAGTTCGGCTGGCGGTCAAAACTCGGAGGCGCAATGATACGAGAGGCATTATATCGTGAGTTCGACACATTCATGATCCTGGTGGCGGATGAGCGAAGTCTTTCGTTGGTGTCTATCTGCAAGCAATGTGGATATCATCTCAACTCGAATAACTCACTTCCATCCCCACACTCCCGAGCATCCTTTCCGTCTTCTTCAGATCAAACCCGGCTCCAATACTAAGCAGTAGCTCCTTAACTCTACACTCCCACAGCAAGCCCACCTTGCCGTGGTTGTCGACCCTCGCCTTGAGCACACCATTCGCATTCGCCTCCACCCGCTTCCAGTCCGGCCTCAACAAAGCCGTCGCCCATGCTACGTCTGCGGCGGGCTGCTGTCGTTGCCAGAGCTCCATGCCGATCATGACGTCGCTTTCGTAGCTGTAGACGTTGAAGTCGAAGCGGGAGCAGAAGGCCAGGTTCGGGCCGGCTTTGACGGCGTATGTGGAGCTCAAGTTGCCCATGAGCGGATTCAGGGTGAGTGTCATGGTGTACGGGAAGCCAGTATGTGTGGGTAACGTCGTAAAGCGTAAGCCCGTGCTGATGCCGCCGCTTTTGTTCAGGGGGCTGAAGTACGCTTCGGCGCCTGCGCTCAGACGGCCGCCTTGATGGTCCCAAGGATGCGCTGGAGCCCGGCTCGCGGAACGCGGATTCGGAAAGCGAGGGTCGTGCCCGAAGTTGTAAAGACCTCGTACTCCGAATAGAGCAGAGTCGGTGGAGTAGAGGTACTCCGTGCTGTACTTGCCGAAGTCGTTCTGCAGCACTGCCAGGATCGACCCGCCGTTGGGTAGAGTGCCATCGGATACACAGGCTAGCCGCAAGAGCCTGGCAGGCGAGATGCGGCGCAGGTAGAGCGCTTCCAGCGTGCTGGTGGGTAGATACAGCCTTCCGTACAGCAGGGCATCCTTGCGCTCCGCCTTTTCGCCATCCCGTAATACCTCGTTCAACCTCGACACCTCCGGCTGCCGTAAAGCCGTCAGATGCCTATACCCTTGCACCAGATTGCCCAAGTGCACCGCGCTGCTCCGACTCGGGATGCTCAAGCCCAGACTCGTGTACAGGAAGCTCAAGCTCCCGTCCACCACCCCTTGGCTCCCCAACGTGTAGCTCGTGGCAAAGTTGGGCGAGCTGAGGGAGGAGACGTGCAGGCGGAGGCCGTGCGGGATAGGGAAGTCGAGCAGGTGGTGGGCGGTGGTGGTCAGGGAGGCATAGCTGTTGTCGCGGTTCCAGCGCGACTGAGCGTGGAAGGCCGCTTGGACATAGTCCATGAACTCCAGCATCCTGTCGGGTGGAGCATCATCGCGGTGGGATGGGGGTGAAATGGGCGGACATTGTCAACATCCACTCTCCTGCGTACGGTGTACCAGTATGGTCGCCGATGTCTCCCAAGACTGTCGTCCGTGCCTCAGGCCAATAATCTCAAGCTGAATGATCAAGCTTCACTTCCCCCGTCTTGGCAGGTACCCGGATAACATCTCACCTTCCTCGCCTGAACTACTCCCACTGACGAACATCACGCATCTGGCGTACCCTATCGCTGCTCTTACCCTGTCCAGGCATCCTGCTGCAACCCTCCGTATCCCCCACCCAACGCGAAAGCGCTATCAAAGACTGTCGCGCGCACCAGGCTCGGTCGGGAAGGTGTTGGATCCGCGCCCTCGAGACTCCGCATGATGACGAGCGCACTTGGGCGTAACAGGCAAGAAGGCCTTCGTTGCACCCTTCTACCTCCAGGCTACGGAGCATCGCATGTCTCGCGACGACGTCAATCGCCGAGCCGATAGATTGCTGAGGTTACAGTACACACGACCATGCCCTTGCAGTACGCGATGCACGCACGTATATGAGAGAAATGCCCATCCAGTTCCTAAGTATGCTTCCCTCTCCTCGCTCTCTCTATTAGACGGACAATAGCGTCACAATGCATCTCCTTACCCTCATCACCGCGTTTGCCGGGCTTGCGAGTGCCCTTCCGTCTGCGGAACCACACGTTCTCCACGAGAAGAGGGATGGGCTGCCAGTGGCTTGGAGACATCATTCTAGGGCTGAAAGAAGCACCGTCTTGCCTGTGAGGATTGGCCTGAAGCAGAGGAACCTCGAGCATGGACACAAATACGTCGAGGATGTGGCGGATCCAAAGTCACCGAATTTTGGTATGTATCTGAATGGTTGCCTCAATCACCGGCAAGCTGTGGACGGCGGGCTGATTTTACGACTCACCAGGCAAACACTGGAGTGCGGAGAAAGTCGCCAATGCTTTCATGCCGACCCAGGAGACTTCAGACAAAGTCACCAACTGGCTGGTGGCGTCTGGCATCAGCGCAGACAGACTAAGTCACTCGGTCGGCCGGAACTGGATCGAGTTCTCAGCCACCATTGACGAGACGGAACGCCTCCTCAAGACTCAGTACCACGTCTACCAACAGAAAGAGACGAACGGCTACCGAATTGCCTGCGACTCCTACAGCCTGCCCCAAAGCGTCCGCGAACACGTCGACTTCGTTATGCCAACGGTCCAGCTCGATGGTTTGAAGCCGGTTTCGCAGGCAAACCCTGCTCTCCAAGGCGGGCCATTCAACAATATCACGGGTCTCACGGGCCTCGATCACTGCAATCAGCTCATCACCATCGACTGCCTGCGAGCAATCTATGGCATTCCCGTCGCCTCCACGAACCACTCCGGCAACCAGCTGGGCATTGCGGAGTGGGCGGACTACCTCTACCTACCGGACCTGAAGGTTTTCTTCGAGAACTTCACCAGCCCGAAAATTCCCTCCGATGTCAAGCCGGACTTCATCTCGATCGATGGCGGCAAAATGTCGAATCTCTCCCTCGCGCTTGCAGGGGAGGTCGTGGAAAGCGCTCTGGACTTCCAGACATCCTACTCCATCATCTACCCTCAGGGTATCCGTCTCTACCAGAACGGCGACAGCATCAAT
>NAJQ01000880.1:0-11852 GCA_005059865.1 Friedmanniomyces simplex
TCCCGCCTCCGGCGCCTGCGAATCCGCCTGATACACGTGACTAAAGAAGCCGAACTGATCCTCATCATCCACCAGATAACTCAAGTCCTCCTGCTCCGGTGGGAGGGTCCTCATCAAGCCTTGGCCCGGTTGCGGGTAGTGGGAGGGATGCTCGTCGGGCCCGTAGTCGATATCGTCTTCTTCGTGTTCGGCGTCCAGTAAGTACGAGTCATGATCTGGAGCTTGATGCTGTAGTGCCTGCGGAGTTGGCTTCATTGGTGTTGTGGCTGTGGGCTGGTGGATGGCTGGTGGGTGAGCATGGCCGCTCACGGGTGGTTGAGGCGCTGTGTTCACTGCACCAGACGTCGTATCTTTTGCCGGTTCAGTTGTCGTATCCACAGCGCCGACGGTCGCGTCCGGAGCCGACCTCACCAGGAAGTCTGGCGCGAACAGTGGCAAGTCGGGCTTCAGAGTCGTCGCCTTCGTCAGAAGCGTTACAAGCAGACCTGGCGGTAAGCTCGCAAAGAAATCTCGTCTCTGCAAACACCATCAGCATCAACTCACAGTTCAACACATCAATACAGACCTCTTCAACGGGCACGCCCTCAGCGCTTACGAAACCTGCAGTCTCCGCCTCCGGCACAGGGTTAATCTTTTCCTTCTCACACTGCTTACAGAACCACTCCTTATCCACCTCATAGATGACCGATTTTTCAATCGGCGGATGATGGCAACACCGGCGATACGGCGTATTGCACCCGTCGCAGAACACAAACGAAGTCTGGCGGCTCAGTCCAGAAGCCTACAGCTTTTGTCCCGCCTCCGCCGGCTTCCCCGACAACACACAAGGGAAGACGCACCTACCGCCGGCACCCGGAGTCCGCCGTGTGCAAGGTCTGCTTGAGAGGAACGAGTCCATCGAGCAATATGATTGTGTTCTGCGACGGGTGCAATACGCCGTATCGCCGGTGTTGCTATCATCCGCCGATTGAAATCCGGTCATCTATGAGGTGGATAAGGAGTGGTTCTGTAAGAACTTCCATCGACCAGTACGGTCGACAAACCAACACAGAAAGTCAAGTCTACTGCCTGAGCATGACGGCAAATATGCACAGCTTGCAAAAGATGTTGAGTGGTCACGACGAAGAAGTATAGCACAGAATAAAAATACTCCCAAGACCAAAGTTGCAAAGTCTGACGTTGCTCGAAGACTTGCACACGCTCCTAATCCAACTGCGCTCCTTATTCCGAGAATTACCATATACAATCAAAGAGAAGCGGCCGATCAATTGGCGAAAGAGCGAGACTCTACATACACAATGTGTTCGGACATGCAGAAGATGAGTGTACAACCTGCTTCCTTTCTACCCGACGCTTTGATACCGCGATTGGCGGTCGCGCCTTGAGGTGTCGAGATAATGCTCTTCGCAACACGGAGAACCATCTTGAGCACCTTAGCCTGACACATGCCTTTACGTATGGAACCCTTCCCAGCAGTGCGCGCTCCCCACGTACTTTTTGCACCAAGCCACATTGGCACCAGCGTTGATCGCTTTCGAGAGGTCGTTCACGCAAGCATTGTGACCATCACTCGCACCGTTCCAGGCACACCCGTCAAGCTTAAAGTGCAGGTTGCCGCAATTGTAAGTATTCGTGAGACCCTGGTTCTTCACTAAGTCGAGACATTGCTGCAGCGTGCCCAGATCGAGTGGTCTATCGATGATCCCGCTATTCCCATATTGGTCAATGGCGGCTTGAGCGGAAACATCGCCACAAGTAAGCAGATCAGGAGGGTTCCGTGGCGCAAGCGGCGTGGTCTGCCAGAAAGAATCCAGAGTTGTAATTTACCTTCAAGCGCATAAAGTTTCCGTTGCCCAATGTTGACCTTATGACAGTATCGTCCTAATCTGCGAGGTCTCGTGTTTGGTTGCTGGCAGGTACTCTTGAAGTCGCTCCTCCAAGTGTTCACTGTCTTATCTTCGGCAAATGAAGCAGCCCTGCTGTTGGCACGAGGGTGCGTGGGTGGATTAGTCGAGTTGAGTGTTGGGTGAGATTGTGACCGAGAAGGCCTAGTGTTGTCCGTGTTGTCTGCGTCAAGACGGCCAGTAGCCATCGCAAACCGGACCGTCGCACGCATTGCTTCCAAATCTGGCTTCCATTTGCAGTCATCCGCTGCTCCCTTCCCTCCAAGGCAGAGGGAAAGGTTGCCTCTGCTTCTATCTGTCTGCTCCAGCATTCTGTATTCCATGCGTGTTCCACAACCTGCATCTAAGGAGAAAGTGCTCCACCGTCTCTCTCGCGTGACCACACGCGCACTGTGCCGACTCTGCTCCGCCGATTTGATGTAAGTATCCGTTCAATTGTATCATGCCTGTCCATAGCTGAGCTAGCACATTGGACTCCCTTCAATTATGGAGTCGTACGGGATCCACGTGTGCGGCCCCAGCAAGGCCGCGTCTATACGGCGAGAGTATCGCCCCACCGCCTCGGGCAGTGTTTTCTGTTGACTTCGCGATGATATGACCCTTCGAAACGTCGTAATTTTCGCCCGAGGGGTTCTGCTCGTGCGGACCCCCATCACCTTCTGTGGCCCGTTACGCTGCTTCTTTCGCCTTCGCTAACAGAGAGACTCGTGGCCAGCCGGAACCCACATCATCTGTACTCGGTTGTCACATTGTCTCGGCGTCTTCGATGCCTTGTACAATTGGCCTACGGTGGCCTGACCTGGCTGGCTCTTAGGGTTGCCGACTGCACGGAGCGCGCTCTGACTGCTCGTGAGTACCGTGATCTTCCTGCCGTATGGCCGTGGCGTCAGGTGTCTCATCGCTTCCGCCATCGAAGCCAGCTCTGCGACATATGAATTATGATCACTTCTCAACCCTATCGTAGTGGAGTAGGTTGTGGGAGGACACTCGCCACGTAGTCGCCTGTATCATCGATCGCTCCACCACTTCTTACCGTCCCATTCCTGACCAACGAGCTAGTTGCGATGTGGATGCCCTTGGTGAGATGTGCCATGCCTTAATCGGCTCCGTCTCGATGACCGTCGCTATGCGCGCTTCCGATGGTGCCACCGCATATGGACGGATCACCTCCAGCCGATCTGTCGAGACATCTTGGAGAGACCGCGCTATCTTCTGCAGCGGGGGTGTGAATTTCCGCATCTCCTTTCTTGCAAGTCTCGAGAGCGGGTGTGTGTCCGGGGAAGGTGAGGAGACAGATCCACAATCGGGCCGCTCGGTGCATATGTCGCTCGTGTACAGTACGTATAATAGCTTCCGCTTCGGCGACGGCTGTAGAGACCGTCCAAAAAGCACCCGGTAATTGCTTGTGCTGCGACTTTTTGTACTCTGTTGATCGCGTCCACTACAGCACCCTTGCATGTGTGCGTCCACACGCGGGACGCGTAGTCTATAACCGGTGCAACAGTGGCCTCGTACAACTGTCGTGCCACCGAGGGCGAGACCATTCGCAGCCGCTTTAGTGCCATGGCGGCTGAGAGACCTTTAGTCGCAGCGTTCGCGGCGTGTTCCTTGTATCGAAGCTTTGAGTCCATCGTTACGCCTAGGGTCTCGGTCTTGTCTTGCGGTCAGACGACTTGTCCCTTGATGTGATGGGGACGCTATCGCTTCGCACAGCGTTCCTGGTAAAGTGCACGAACGCCGTCTTTTCGCCCTCGAACGTTGATCCGCTTCGCCTTTCTCAATCGAGCGCTCTTTCGACGATGTCTTGGATGCCTTGGCGATTTGCAGCTGCTGTCGGTCCGATGACCCATGCTGCGTAGTCGTCCACGAACGCCACAGATGAGCCATTCTTGTTGATGATCTTCTGAACGAGATCGGCGTTAAGGAACAGGAAGAGTATAGGTGAGCGTGGCGATCCTTGGGGTAAGCCCGCTTGTGGCAATGCCTGTTCCTCCGACAATGCCTGTTCCTCCGACATCTGCCCGTTGACAACGATCGTCGTCCTGCGTTGGGAGCAAAATGCGTCCACCCATCTGACTAGCGTCGGAGGTGTTCTTCGCGGCGTAAATCTCTGCGATAGGCGCCCTTTGTACACGCCGTTATAAGCGCCCTTCACATCGAAGCGGACAAGGCTAAGCACCCGCCTCGCCCTCCACGCGTTGTATATATGCTCCTGCAACAGTATCAGTGCTTACTCCGCCGACCGACCTTCCTCGCCCCGAAGTGATTCGTCGGCAACAATCCGAATGTCTCTGCCATGTACGATAGCCTTTCCGCCACTAACGCTTCCAGTGCTTTGTCCAACGTGGACAGGAGAGAGATAGGTCGTCACGCCTTCGCTACGGTGTAGTCGGCCTTGGCCGGCTTTTTGAGCGGGATAATCTTGGCGTTCTTCCACTGTGTGGGCACCTCTACGGCGCTTAGCGAAGTCTGGAAGAGCAGCAGCACGATTCCTTTCACAACCGGCCATAGTTGTTTCCTGACCATTGCGGGAAGTGCGTCGTCTCCAGGTGCCTTCCACGGCTTTGCCACAAACATACTCCGTTCCATTTCCGCCATCGTGAGCTGCAGCATTGGGACTGGTGTCCTTCCCAGCGGCGGGCCTTCGTCTGCTATATTTCCGGGCTACATTGGAAAGAGGGTCGCTAGCAGCTCTGGCGCCTGCTCGCCATGGTCTGTTGTACTTGACCCATCTCCTCTTACGAGCTGTGGAATCTTTTGCGCTATTGAACAGCCGTTCGAGTCCAGGCACCTCGCCGCGCTCCAGATGTTGGCCTCATTTGAGAGTAAGTCGTCCCAGTGGTTCTCTCTTTGTCTCCGGATGGCGTCGTGGTATTCCTTGGCGGCGCCTTGCGCCTGTTCCTCAGCGTGGGTCGAGCTGTGGCCAGCCCGACGCTTGCTCCTCGCCAGGTTTCTCCAGTGCGTGTAGCTACGCCGTAGCTGGGTCAGGTCCTTTTGTCCACCACCTCTTGACGTACGGGGAGATTTTGGCCTTTGGCGTCAGCGCATGCACAGCCTCAAGCACCGCGTGCATGAGTCGGTCTGTCTGGTCTTGCACCCCGCCGCCAACGGGCCTTTGAGACAGTGTGGCGGTAATCCTTTGCTTGATTGCTGTCCACGGTGCATTCTTGAGCAGCAGTCGCCCACCGACCTTATTTTCTGGCGTCGCGACATCGAAGCGGTTTCGATCGCCCGATGGTGTGATCCGTGCTCTGTTGCGTGTATGCCACACTGGATCACAGCTGAGGCTAGCTCATCTGATACCAGGACCAGGTCGATCGTGGTCCCGTATGTCTGGTTCTGCCAGGTCTTCGTACCCCTAGGGAGTAAGCTGCGGAGGCAATGGTCGCTCATCAGATCGATGATCGGATCGGCTTTCCCCTATATTACCGGCAGAATATGCTCGCCTTCCCAGAGGTGGTCGTGCCTATCAAAGTCGCCGGCCAGGATCACATCTGTCCGTGTGCCCACTCCACCTCGGATCTTTTGGATCAATCGACGGAGGTCATTCATTGCTAAGAGCAACGCTTCGCCGTCGTTTCCCTTGACGTACACTGACACCACCAGCACGGGGCGATCTGGAAGTCGCAGCACCGCCGCAGTGAAGTCTGCCGATGCTACCGGCATCTGCTCTGCTTCAATGTCCTTCCGTACCCATAGCATACTCCGAATCGGCCACCTTCCTGTATTACGGTGCATTGTCGGCACCATCTTGATTCAGCTTGTGTGGCACATGGGCGCTGTCACCATGTTTCCACCGTCCATCCATGCATGTGGCTCAGAGATGGCCAGAACGTCGAAGTCACTTGATTGGTCATCATTCATGACGCTTTGGTGTACCGCGCTTTGCTTTCGCATATTCAATTGAAACATCTCAAGCGTCCTATGCATCACGAGCTGGGTAGAGGACTCGACAGTGCCGGCCGAACGATTCGTGAGGTCCACCGCATGGGATGCACTTCGGTGTATCCCTCTGACAATCGCCGTGACGGTGGCCCTCTTGCGCACACCTACCACATCGCTGTGGCTTCCTGCAGCATAATGCTTTGTGACTCACTTCCTGACAATCATAGCACCGGATATGTCCGCGGCGTGGTTCGAACACCCGCGTGTACGCTGACTCTCCCGGAACGTTGAAGTATACACCTTGTAGCAATCGGACAGCGTCGCTGCTTTTGGCGACATATATACCACCATCGAGCCGTACGCTTTTGCTGTGTCCTTCCTGCTCAGCCAGGCCACCTTGGCGATCTTGACCTCGTTCTCTTTCTCTAGCATCTCGTATACTTCCGCTCGGAGCTCTCCATTCTCATCCAGCACAGCCGTCCGATTCGCATTGTCCACCTTCACTGGGAAGAGCTGATCCCGCAACACTCGCACGCCTGCTACTGCGCTTTTCAGCGCCGCCTCCTTTACAGGTCCCATTTCCTCTTCGTTCCTGCATGCCATCCTAACGCGTGTCGCGTTACGCGGATCCTTAGTAACCGCCACGGACCGCCAATCTCCTTGACCATCAGTCCCGCGCATCTCTTTCTCGATTGCCTGTCGGATCGTCCCAGGGTCAACTTTCCCTTTCTCATGCTCCTCAACTCTTGACGTATCCACGGCGCGGTATATCGTATCCGTGATGGAAGACGGTGTGGTGCCCATTGAGAGCGCACGCAGATCGCTCGGCTGGCTCCCTGGGGAAGTACGGCCAATGTCAGCATGCAATGGACTTGGACTGGTCGTGATCACCTGGTCGTGATCGGCATCTTCGACATCTGGTCTTGCATAATAGCCGCTTCTTGCTCTTGCACAATGGTAGGCACCTGCTCTTGCACAACGGTATTTACTTGCTCTCGAATCATTGCAGCCATCTCATGCTTCAGACTGTCCAGATCAAGTTTGACATTACTTAGCTGGTTCGCGATAGCCAGAAGCGCTTCTTCTGTTTTCACTGCGCGTTCTGCATTCTTCACTGCGCGGTCTTCCGCTTTCATCGCGCGTTCTTCCATGGCTATGGGCGCCTTCATGACGGCGTCCCACACGGCCACCGGAAGCTCGGTAGACTTGATTTCCTAGAGATGCAGACGCTGATGTGCGCCTTTGCGTGGCCAAAGGAGCGCGACGGAGCGCGCGGCAGTCTACGTTGGCGCGCGTGGTCCGGTTTCTTTTCCCCCGTGTTGCGGTGCCCGACGCTTCGCTAGCTTGCACTTCCTGCAAGACCGCCGACGCGATTGCGCTGGGCGCGTCGATATGTATCGCTCGACTTCTTTAAACACCCAGTATAATTCCGTCGGGTAAATCGAGATACTTTAGTTGTATCAGTGCCTCAACAACTCGAAATCACCATGCTCTAGATGGCTTAGCTGTTACGTTCTTGGAGATTCACCAATCCGTTATAGGCTGGATCGATGACTTTCTTGCACTTCCATATCGACTTCTTTAATCGATGGTACGAATGCTTTCTTTTATGCCACCAAGCACATTGGAAGACACGCACGATCGGCACCATAGAACAGTAAAGCGTAGGAAGAGATGTCTGATATCACTATGCGTCAATACGAGCCTACTTACGTCGCGCAGCAGACGCTTTCACCATCTCCGACTAACAGGAGATTGCAGACTTCCAGTGCAACGAATGCGCGCATTGCGTGCGCTCCACGGCCGATCGACTGCACAGCTTTGCTGCTGGAGGATCTTTTCATGCTTGCGAGGCTCCAGATTCGCTGTTGTCCTACTACCACCACCGCAGCTCCTTCTGGTTGCAAAGTTACAATCGCAATATCAGTATTATCACTGGTGGGAGCTACTGTACACTCAGAGTGTAAGGTATACATCATGATCCTGTGCTGTCCAGCCTGGTCTTGTACATCGTTATGAGCTAAGATGCAGAGTGCTCTCTCTTGTGGTGAAAGCAGAAGACCATTTCTTCCGAGCGCAACGGCAGGACCTCAGCTCAGTATTTCGGCCCGTGACTTATCGCCAGTGTTCAAATTTGTGTCCCCATGCCACTTCTGGAAACGTACCGCCCGCTGCCTACATTCGCTCTTCCTTGCCCGAGTGCCGGGTGCTGCATCCAGCAGTCCCCTTCCTGTGTGACGCAGCTGGGCAGCGCTCCACGTAGAGCAATCTCTGACCCTTTGCTCGCCACATATCATCGTACCCATGCTCAAAGCCCCTTTCTGAGACGTGGTTGAAGAGACGAGAAGGCTAGGCGTGTAAGAGAGTTGTGAGGCGAAGCTCCGCCTTGACCACGTTCAAAGCAATGGCTTCTACATACCATGTACCGTTTCCCTACTCACGTGTTCTATCGGGATCCTTGTGCATCGCGTTGCACTTCGCTGTATACTGGCCACTCACATGGTCACCTTCGACGCACACAGTGTCGCTCCCTCTAGCTACTGTTTTTACTTTACGCTGATCTGTTGGTCTTCTCAACAGAATGCTGGGTCGAATCGAATAGCAGGCCTCTAGCTAAAACACTTGTGGCAGCTTGGAACAACGCGCTGCTCAGGCTCTCAGCTGTCATACTGAAGCTCGACTCGGATGGATATACGCCGCGCATGAAAACTGAGATGAGAGTTGGTCTGCGTTCTCCGTGCGTGGCTTCCTCACGGATACAACTCGAAACCTGCAAACTGAGGATGAAATGGTAAGATCGCATGACGCCATGAAAGTATGCAACATCCTTCCTTTGCGTCATCAAGGAAGCAAACTATACAGGACCACGTCTCAGAGTTCCCCGTTGGATACCAGGGAAAATAACGGCAATCCATTGAAAGCAACAAGAGCATCTCTTGACATCCTCTCCAGCCCTTAAGCAGACCGACCTTCATTTATGGGAGGTGCCGCTGAAAGCTTGAGGAGACTGACGAAACTCTCATCCATCTGCCCTTCGCAGATCATTTCGACACAATCGAAAGACTCCGGCAGAAGCGCGGCACATTTCGATAGGATCCAGTCACGTAATATGCGTGAGCGAGGGCGCACTGGAGGTCCCCACAAGCCTTCTCCTGTCAGGGAAAGATCTAGAGTCACGGTACGTCTCAGAACTGACCGTCCGGGTTACGCCCATAGGTTGCATCAAGGTCCTGCTGATGTCATCCGTCAATTTGGCGGCTTGCCGAATCAACGACTCCCGCGTGAGGCTCTGCTACATATTGCGCAGACCCGCTTGATACGACAAATCCTTTCAGTGCAGCTCTCCTGACTAACGTGCAACATGCGCTGCTTCATGCAACTTGCGACCACTCTGCCTGGCTTCTTCGGCGCTGCGCTCGTCTACTAGCTTCCCACTTCCAACAAAAGTGGTCGTCTGGTTGCCTTCGCCATCACGGGCTGTGCCAAATCTAGTCTGCCACTTCAGTTCGCTCTCATGAGCTTCAAGGTTGCCGGACACACGAAGAGGCAAACGATTAAGGCCGCAATGTTTCTGTCTGCGGTGTACGTACACACTCATCTTTCAAGACAAGACTGCAAAGTACGACGCCGCCAACCTGCCTCGTTACTTTACGTGGAGATTGCCTCAACTCTTGCAGAACCATGCCGAGACGTAGAAGCATTGAGCGACAGCTGTACGGCAGTGTACTGCTATGCGTTGCACTCTAATGGAGGACAGTCAGATTCGAGAAGTCAGAAACGCCTTCCACCTTCAATACACTCGCTTGCAGGCTTTTATAAACAGGCAACTCAGCCAGCGCCTCTGCAATGTTGCACAAGGTCGGCAAAGCCTTCGCGCCCGGACTGGAGAACGAAACGGTTGCGTTCGATGGCAAACACTCCTGTCGACTAAGCGCGCGAGAGCATGCAGCTGTGGAGTCGATCAGGACGGCATATTCAACGTCGGCCGTGCCTGGCTTGGCCGTCGACGGGACATATTTGTGGACGAGGATGCCTTCTCGCCCTGGAGCTGGGACTTCAGTATCAACGCTTGCGTTCGATAGCTGCGACCACTCCAGCTGCAGCCACTGCGTGCCGCGCCAGGATACAATAGCGTGTACCGAGGTCTCCGTGTCGGTGATCGCAATGTCGGAGAATACTTTCGGGATGCCGACTTCCTCGCGACCAGTGATGATTGGGTCTGCCAGGTTCTCGATCATGATCGGGCAGTACTTCCCTTGGACAAGCGTGCCGTCTGCTTCTTGGTAGCAGACTCCGTGGATATAGAGGGCAACAAGATCGTAGCCCTGGCCGCCAAGCCACGACATATTGTCGAGTGTCTGCAGGTCAAGAGTAACATGCTGCACAGTATCTCTGCTCATGAAAGTGTAGCGATCTGAGGGGAACAAGCCACGGAGTACCGAAGCGCTCGTGGCGAATTGGATTGACGCGTGACGGCTTGCCGACTTCTTCAGCGAGGCAGCGTGTGAACGGCCGTGCAGATCTTGTCGGGGGCCCTGCAGCAATCCGAAGCCGAGCGGACTCCGCCACCGCTGCTGAGACGATGGCTGCTTCCAGAGATGCTTTCGAAGTATCTGGCGAGAGGCGTAGTATTCATCGTGACTGAGACCGTAATCAATGAATTCGTGTACTGCTTTTGTCAGCACGGGCGCAGACGGGCGATACGCGTGTGACTTACCTGCGAGTGAAGCGCCCGAAGTGGACTTGGCTTTCGCGGAGTCGCCGCCTACGATACGGCTGTACTCTTGTATCTTAGAAGCGCGCTCGTGGCGCGCTTGGTTGTACAGCTGCAGACGCACCTGCACTTCCTCTGGAAGAGTACCCAGAGGCAGCATCGTCCCTAGCGATAGCCCATCTTCAATGGCCATTGCTCCTCCTTGAGCCAAGTGAGGTGTGAAAGGGTGTGCTGCGTCGCCAATCAGGGCCATGAGTCCAGTGACAAACGTCGGTAACTGCTCCATGTCGTAGAGAGTATACAGGCTAACCTGATCCTCTCCAACTTTCTCCAACAGGCTGATGACGGCGGGG
This sequence comes from Friedmanniomyces simplex, assembly GCA_005059865.1. NCBI lineage: Eukaryota > Fungi > Ascomycota > Dothideomycetes > Mycosphaerellales > Teratosphaeriaceae > Friedmanniomyces > Friedmanniomyces simplex. The sequence continues at coordinate 10,857 of NAJQ01000880.1, forward strand.
TGGAAACCAGCGTACACTTCGAGCAGACGGGACTTCGATGCTGTCTTGTTGTAGTCGTCCGAGTCCTCGGATGACGATGCAGGGTGAATGCATACGAAGTTCAGCAAGGTGTTGTAGGATGTTGCGTACAAGACAATCTTTCGATCTGCGCCGTACCAGGCACACATGGTTCCTTCATCCTGCAAGAGTGGCCTTGTCACTGGATCGGCCATGGCGATAGCCTTGGCGAAGGTGAAGCGAAAGGCATGGTGACTGGTCTTGAAGGCAGTTGGCGTGTTGGGACCGAGGTGTCGTCGTGTGACCGAATGGACGCCGTCACCACCAACTATCAAGTCTGCTTGTTTCGTTTCGCCGCTCGCAAGAGTTACGGTTGCGTTCTGGGGATCGACCGCGACAACTGCGGATGATGTGTGAAGCTGGCAGGGCGTGCCTCTGCCAGTGTTTGATGTCGCTGCCTCCTTCAGCTGCTTATGCAGCTGAGCGCGATGGGCTTGAAGCCAAGGCTGGCCAGTCCTGTGGATCAGTAGAAGCTCTACAATCGATGCAGCGCTGCGGTGGCAGACTCACACCCTCCCATCGGTGAGCTTCCGCAGCCTGAACTGTTGGTGGACTGATGGCCCATTCGCCGCGTTCAACCAGAGTGACTGTCCCAATTCTGTAAGCGTAGTACAAGACTTCCACCGTGCTAGCTCATACCTTGATCAGTGGTACAGCCCCTCGGTCTTGTGGGTGAATACCCAGGTGCCGTAGCGCCGTAGTCGCATTCGGCGTGCAATGGATAGCAGCCCCGGCCTCATTCGCGAACCTGGACTTTTCGTAGATCTCAACATGGTGGCCCTGCTGGCGAAGCGCTGTGGAAGCGACCAGGCTTGCGATGCCACCTCCCACGACAATAACCTTCAGTGGCCTTCCGACAGAGTCTTCAGATGTGACAAGGTGACCATTCGAAGCCGATGCTGTACTCAGTGCTGCCGCCATGTTCCCAATGCTGGCTGT
>NAJQ01000881.1:0-11840 GCA_005059865.1 Friedmanniomyces simplex
CACGAGCCCTTTGACGTGCTCGTCCTCTAACAGCGCCGACCCATATTGTTGGTGTGCCAAATCCACCATCCGCCGTATTAGTCTCACCGCATCTTCAGCTGATCCGGCGCGGTTGACAACGACAGCGAGCAGTTTTGCGACTTCCTTTTCGTTCGCAGGAGCTGTCGGTAGCCTCTCGATCGCGGCGCGGCTTGGAGGTGCCGTCATGGGAGCCTGCGTATCTGGAGTGGGCGCCATCCTGGTGAGGTGAAGCTCATGCGTATTGCGGCGAGCATGCAGAAAGGTGTTGCTGTTGGGGTGTGTACGTAGTGCGTGTGAAATTGGTCTTGCACGTCTTTCTCGGATGTGGTGCGTGTTCTTGGCCCCGCTTATACTTGTAAATTGTGTGTGAAGTTCGGGAGTGGCAAATAGTTCGCATATGGACGGATACTCTTGTTTTGCCGCAACAGTCGAATCTCTTCAATTTTGCCCGCTACGGAGACATCGTGAAGGAAAATGTGAGGACAGTCACTCTAAAAAATGATGACGGCTGGCTTGAGCAAAAAAGATGCAAATTCAGCATAACGAGAGTAGCCACTGGTATCGGAATACCTGTGACCAGAGGCAGCGAACGTTCGAACCCTTTTAAAGTGCCTCATCGTTCCCGAGAGTTGAGTACACTGTTAGATGTCAGACTTCAATTCAGATATATGTGTATTCGATAGTTTCGCCGACCTTCAGCCGCACTCGTTCACTCCCGCGAGAAAGTGAAGGAACCTGGATACATACCATCGACTTCACCCATGTTACTGACGCATAGCATCTACTTCACATCCACCTCCCCCTTCGCCGGCCTCAGCATAAGCGTATGCCGCAACTCCTTCTCACCACCGAACTTCCTCGCATCGAACGGCAGCCAGCCCTTGGTCTCGAAGCCATTCCGCTCGTACAATGGCCTTCCTATCGGACTGCTCTCCAAGTATACCGGCAAGCCCAGCTTCTCCGCCTGCTCGAACCCCCACCGCAGATGCATGGCGCCTACACCTCGGCGATGGTGTTTCGGGTGCGTGGCGAGCATGTGCAGATACACATACGGCTGCCCGCCGAGCTGCTCTTGCTTTGCCTTCCCCAACTGACTGAAAAAATCTATCATCATCTCCTCATTACAGTCCGGCGGTAACCCATCTCCTTCACTCTCCGCCTTCTCCTTCTCCCTCTCCTCTTCCGTCCTGTACTTGGGATAGAAATCCCAGTCCGCGACCCCGACAATCTTGCCAAAGCGATCATCGTCCGGCAAGTCCGTGTCTATGACCTTCATCTTCTTGATCCTTTCCGGATCTTTGCGCCATGACGCGAGGGATTTGGAGTTGCTCCACTCGCGAATCGCTTGGTTGATGCCATTGGGGTACATTATGCCCATGATATCTGGCTTGAAGGCTTCCCACATGAGGTCGTACGCAGCGTCCATGTCGGACTCTTGGAGGGGGTGTATTTCGAGAGGCATCTCGTTTGCTACTGTGCTGTGCAGTGTGCGGATGGGGAGCTGAAATCGTAGCGAGGGTTGAGGGGGCTCAAGGCGGATCTTCGACACAGATATATTCGCACTCAAGACAGTCCGCCGCCATGATAACACTAATATATCGTACGATGTGTCAGAGAGCCCTTATCGTGAAGTCTGCGGAGTCGAAGTCCGGACGGAGCGTAGTCAGACGGGGCCCACCTTCCGCTCACTGCATGCCGCCCGAAAAATCTCGTTTGCGCCATACCAGACCTCGCTCGCCAAGATACCGTTCCCTGACGAGAGACTCACGGTCGACGATAATGAGAGTCAAGGACGACGCGCGACTGGATGATTCAAATGCGGGACGAAGCCTGCGCAGTGAAGACAGAACCATACCATGAGTAATATCACTTGACTCACGCCCGCCACATGGGTAGGCGAGCCCTATCTTCTTGAGCAGTAAGGTAGTCTCATTCGCAGACAAACGAACGCTGCCGTCTCACGACCACCCGCATCTTACGGAACCATGGACGACTACACCCTACAAGCTGAGCTCGAAGCCATGGCAGGCAATGCCACCACCGCCGAGCGTCACGACGACGACACTAAAACAGCCGAGCCCATATCCACCACCATGGCCCGGTGGCAGCATCTATTCAACTTATCGCCCGACAGCGCCGTAGAAGCCATCATGGCCCACCGCCAGAACTTGACCCGCATGCGGATCTCGAACGAGCACTGGGAGGCCATCCGCAGCGACCAGGAAGCTCGTGGCCACGACCGCGAGTCGTACGAACACGAGCTCGCATTGCAGAAGAAGAAGGCACTTTTGCCGAGTGTCATGCTTGCGGCGGCAGAAGCTACGACGGTCGGGACGGTGACTTACCTGGTTGAGCTGCGCGGTCCGCTTGGCAGTGCGGAGATCGTACGGAAAGTAGCGGGGATGGAGACGGTGCCTGTGGAGGTGGCGGGGCGCAGCGTGGAGGAGGGACGGGAGTTACGGCTTTGCTGCGTGGATGAGAAGGCTAAGCGTGCTATCCTGCAATGGGCAAGCGAGCGAGGTGCCGGGTACGAGCCTATTATCCTGGTAGATCCTAGATCGATGCGATAAAATACGTGGTCTTCGTGCCTTGCCTGTGTGTGGTCTCACAAGTCTGCTAAGCTTCACCCTGTCATATGACGGCTGGCGACTGATGGCCGCGAGGCTGCGCGAAGTGCTTGTCAACGTGATAACCCAGCACTGCCTGAACGATACGTGGTCACTATCAGCGCTGGAAGTCCGTAAGGCGGTAGAAAACGGCAACTGGAAAGCCAGTCAACAATATCGACGATCTCATACACATGTTGACACAGAGGAAGCATAACTGCGCGAAGCTTGTTCGAATGATTCTAGTCTCCATGACTGATACATGGATGATGTCAAGACGGACAGCGTCCATGCTTTCCTAGTCTACTTTTGCAGCGCGCTTGGTTCAGCACACCGATATGCGCATCCAGCCGAGACTTGAACGCCACGATTCAACCGTATGACACCATTTCAGCTTCACATCTTCTTGTTGTTGATGCCCTTGAGTTGGACGTCGCTAGGGGAGATTGATGATTAGCTTGAGCCAGGAAAATCGCTGTAATTGGACCTACAAGATGAGGGTCGCGTTCGCCGGAATCAGACCCGGGAAGCCACGGTCGCCATACGCGTAGTCACTGCGAAATAGGTCAGTCTCCAATTGCTTCGACCAGACCTCAGCGGCTCGAGACAACGCACCCGGTGATGGTCAGGGTCGACTTCTCGCCGAGAGTCATGCCGCCCTCGGTGCTGAGTACGCCCTCGTCCCAACCTAGTCGTAACACGTGTCAGTAAGGCGGCGTGGAAGATCCTTTCGACCACGACCCACCGCGGATGACCTGACCGACACCGATCTTGGTCTGGAAGTCGCCGCGACCGACGGAGGAGTCGAACCTAGAGGCACGACTTAGCGCTATTGTGTGCATTCAAGCCAAATGTCGCAGAGTGCGTACTGCTTTCCCTTGTTGTCCGGCGCATCGGAGGAGTAGAGATTGCCCGTGTACTCCATGGTGATGGTGTCGCCGGACTTGGGCCTGTCGGTGCCGTTGCCGGGCGAGATCATCTTCTTGGTGACACCCATGTTTTCGTATACAAGAGTTTCTGTGCTTTTGTGGTTGTGGTAGGTCGTGTGTGAGTGTTCAGAGAAGTGAATTATTGAAGGAAGCACGGTCGATGCTGACAATCGAGTCCTCGAAAAAGACCTCGGTGGTAGTGTCGGGTCCTGCCGGGTCTTCCACCTTGCCACTGCTCTACGACCACCCAATCACCCAGTACCTCACTACTCACCGCATCTTGCACATGCTTCCGGGAGTGTGTCGCCGACAGGCTACGGGAAGTGCGAATCCTTCCACCCCCAGGACGCGGCCCTTCCCCTTGCGTGGCACTTCTCCGGATGGGTGCATGGCGTCCCCGAAGACCAGGCCTTCCTGCAGCGTACCTTGCAACCCGCGTGCTTAGGCGCACCAGTCCACTGGAATCTCGCCTTCGGCCCGTCAGCTCGAGGTACCCAAGGACCAGACAGACGTCGTGGAGCACTTCCGGTCTCAGAAATGGACGAGGTACAGCTCGCCGGCAACGCAACCTTGTTCCACTAGCTTGCAGCCGGGTCTTCATCGGATCTTGGCCGTTACAGTCTGGAGACGAGCGATGGGTTTGCCGGGTCACGAGACAGGACCATCATGCTGATTGCTGCGGGAGCGATACATGTACCTTCACTGTGCGAGCTGTGCGAGGTCGAACGACGATGGCCCATGACCGCACGCGGTGCAGATCGCTGGGGGCTGACACACCAACCTCCAAGCCACTCCCGCCCGTGGGCCGCCGACGTCTCCTAGACTTCACTTGCGGGCCTACATGTAATCTAGGTGACAACCACTCGCAATATAGATACAACAGCCCTCGGCTTCCGGCGACAGCTTGCCCGCGCACCAAGCTTCGCACCTGCAAATGGTGTGTCACGACGTAACACCGGTTGAAGTCCAACCCACCGACCGCCGCTCAATTACGAACCTGGAGACCCCCGTGCGTTTCCCGCGGCTATCGAATAAAAGTCTTTGACCATCTCCGACCTGGCCAGCTTTGCCTCCCCTTTGTGACAATCACATCATCGCTACAGTCGCACACTACTGCATGCATCAACGCAAGGGTCTGCAAGCCTTGCAAGGGGAATATAGTAATCCCGCATCCCTCGCCTAGAAAGCATCATCTTCGGCCTATTATGGTACCAAAGAAGCAGACCGCTTGCAGCGGCAAAGCGATAAACGGCAAAAGAATGAGAGCGCCAGTGACATGCCCTGCCTTCCAGCACATGCCTCACCTCTCACCATCCTCTTCCGGTTTGGAATTGAGGGTGGCAAGTTCATCAAACGCCGCATCGTGGCGCTCGGTTTTGCGCAAAACCTCCGACTCCCGCGCACGGCCAATCTGCGGCGCCCTATGCGGAAGGCACGCGAGTGATGGACTCGCATTACGTCCGTAGAACTTGCAATACTGCGTAATTCTGACCAACCACCGTGTCGCACTTATGATGGAGAGCATCCCTGTTTCTGTTCTTGAGCATGGCTAGGCGAACATCGAGCCGACGCTGGCATGATGCTCGTCATTGCTTCGCGTCGGGATTACAGTCACCTCTCACATCCGATCAAAAGTGCAGCCGCCCGCACCCCTTTGGTAGCCAGTAGAACGCTCCAAATTCGGCGGACCGGAGCGATACTGCGATTCGGTTGGATACCAAGCCCACCCCTGTTTCGATCGGACGTGAAAGGTGACAGTATGAGCGCTGCCGTGTCCGACCAACAGTATGTTTGTTCGTCAATGCCGAGGCAGGTCTCTGCCGAGGTGGTTGGCGTCCTTGCAACGAGTCTTGGGGATCCGCAGAACTGAACAGTGTATAGGCTGCATGAATGGGGTGTCTCTCCGAGGCGGCGGAGAGCATCATAAGGAAGGGCAGGACACTGATCAGCTGCGTGCGGCGCTGTCCGCTCGCTGGTCTCCGCCGGTGCCTTGATGCTCTGAAAAGTCGCGCAGTGCGCGGTGTCATGCGAATGGCCTTTATCGAGCAGATACTTCTTTGGCCAAGGCCGCTTGGCTTCCTATCCTCCCTGTAACACTACATTCATCTTTCGAATGACGAGCACATCTGCGCTCTGCTGTCCCAGCTATACCGCACCGAGTAGCGAAAGGCCGGCTGTATGTCACGATTCTCAGCGACGTTTTGGGAAGAGGCCAGGGTCACTTCCGAGGCGTCCGCGACGGCTGTAACTTACAGCGTGCAGCCCGGAACAGCCGCACAACCTGGCCTTGCGGATCCTGAGCTCTTGAATGCAATCGCCGTGGCCTCTGGCTTGTGTCAAGCGCTGTCTCGGTGCCGACGCTGGCATGGAGCTGTGCACCTGACGCCAGCGACGATACAGCAGTCACACGGCCAGGAGGATGCATCGCACCTCCACACGCAGTGAGCTTCGTCTCATCGGTCCGACTTCTTCCAGAAGGCATGCTGTTTGAGTTCCGTGACTCGCACAGCAATCCATCGCACACGCGGAAACCGCGGATCCGGCGGCAGCGTCGCTGGTGACTCCAAATTCGCCGGCGTCAAGTGCCATAGCTCAGTGATACCGGCTCGCTCAACACACTGCATAACCTTCTCATAGTTGAGCCCGACTTGCGTAATCCCGTGGCTGTCGTCCGAGAGCGTGAAGCGACCTCCCATGGCGCGAAAAGTCTCGCAGATCTCCACTTGCGGGTAACACTCCCTCATGCCTTTCCTCAGACTACTCGAGTTCAGCTCCAGAACACCGCCGTACTCCGCAATAAACTCCAGATTCCTCACTATCTTCTCCCACACCTTCGGCCAAGCCCTGAAACTCCGATCCGCATCATCGCTCTTCAGCCGTATGAGATCAAAGTGCCCAACAACCGGTGGTCTGAGTGCTTGCAGCATAGCAAACTGCGCATCGAAGTAGTCCTCGAACACCGTCTCGTCGCTCCCGCCCGCCACTTCCCGCGCTTGATGGTACAGCGCGGTATCGAAATCAATCGGGAAAGTGTGCACATGATGCACACTCCCCACGAACAAATCAACCTCATACTTCTGCAACAACTCCTTCACGATACCCTCCGAGCCCCCCCTAATCCACTCCCCTTCAAATCCCACGAACAGATCGATTTGACCCACGTACGCCTTCTGCAGCCTCCGAGCCTTGTGGTAGAAGTCATCATACAGCCGAGCTAAGCTGGCCTGGTTCTGCCCAGTTGCGGCTTCCTCGGGGTAGAGGTCGAGATCCGAGCGGGCAATGTGTTCGGTCAGGCAGAAAGTCGTCATGCGTTTGGAGATGGCATGCTGGATGACGGACTCGAGGGTGTCGGTTGCGTGGCCGCAGAACTGGCCGGAGTGGGAGTGGTGGGACCAGGGCATGGTGGGCGTATCCTGCTCCAGTCGCTATCCAAGCAGCTCTGGCCTGTTTGATACCTGTGGCTTCGAGTGAGGTGCGAGGTGGTTACGGTAGCTTCGTGAGTCCCGTTCTGATTATGTCTCCTTCGGCTGTTCGCCGCCAGGATGGTCTGGGAGTCTTGCTTTTTGCGGATTCGTGGGCATTCACTTGACGAGATGGAGATGTGACGCCCCCTGTACATTCACTCGTTCGTCCCTTCCTGCCTAGGCGTCCCTTCCTGCAGCTCCACTCCGAAATTGGTCAGACCGCCATCTCACTCCGCGCTCATCGTTCACACAGGTTCTCCATTATTCTGACTGTCACCAGTGGAGATCCGATTGGAGCCCCACACGTGCGGCAACCACTCCGCGCCGCGTCTAACCTTTTGGGACGACGATTAGGTCGAGTCGTCCTCTGATATCTCCATGTCACCGCAGGGCACTCATTGCATCCCCGAGCTACACCGGTTACCGTGACCAACAACCTGCCTGGCTGGATCGTCCCGAACGTATCGTTGTAGTGTAAGGCAGGACCGACCGTCGCACCTTCCAAACGCTTCGTCAAGCAAGACATATCCTATGGGAGACATGCCACCTCATGAGAAGAGCTCGTTGAAGCGAGGGAGAGTAAGTGACGTGGATATTGGGATGGTCTGATAGTCACTGACGCTCTCATCAGAACTCCACCGCTGAGGAGTATGAGACCAAGAAGCCCCGGCGGTCAACACGCCTATCCCAAGTAGACCCGGCCCAAGCGAACGAGGGCGACATGAAGGCCGGTCCACTCCCTTCGCCCGTGACACGGCAAGAGACGTCGGAGACAGATGATTACAATCCCGGCACAGTCACCCCACCCGAGCAGCCCGAGCCCACGACGCCCCAGTCGAGTCCTCCGCCGCAGCTTTCACAGTTCAAGAACGGGCTATCATCACCGCTACCGGATGACACCCAGCCGTACTCGCAGTTTCTCGCCCCCGCCCCGATCTCGTACGAAGTGCAAGACGAGGAGGCAGAGGGGGTGTGGGGATACCTCATCCCCGTCACCGGCATACGCGAGCCGTTGGTGCTGAAGACGCGAGGAGTATGTCCAGTAAGCGGAGAAGACACGGGCAAGAAGCATGGCACAAGCAAAGTACCCCAGCAGCATTGGCGGAAGAAAGAGGAGGAATACGAAAAGAAGAAGTGTGCGGATGGGATCCCAGCGGAAGGCTACCTGATCGGCCGGCATCCGGAGTGTGATCGGCAGGTCAATGTACCTACGGTCAGCAACCGGCACTGCCTGCTCTTCCACGAGAACAACTTCGGCGATTCCGTCGCTGTGCTGGAGGACTTGAGCGGGAACGGCACATACGTCAATGACGCCATTGTGGGCCGGAATAAGCGGAGAGAGCTGAACGACGGCGACGAGATCTCGGTGCTGGATCAGGCACGCTTCATATTCCGGTATCCGCGAAGCCGGGATACAAACGGCTTCTTGCAGCAATACCGAATCGAGGGCCAGTTGGGGAAAGGCCACTTCGCGACTGTCTACCTTGCGACACGCAAGACGGACGGCGCATCCTTTGCAGTGAAGAAGTTCGAGAAGCGCAGTGGACCCGGCGAGCGGAGTAAAGTGGAGGGTTTGCAGCAGGAGATCGCCGTCTTGATGAGCGTCAGTCATCCGAATGTGCTGTGCTTGAAGGATACGTTCGATGAGGTGGATGGCGTGTATTTGGTGCTGGAGCTGGCGCCGGAGGGCGAGCTGTTCAATTGGATCGTGATGAAGCAGAAGCTGAGCGAGGCGGAGACGCGGAAGATCTTCATCCAGCTGTTTCAGGGGGTGAAATACTTGGTGAGCCTCCCTACCAACCCGGCATACCTGAATTTACCAGCTAACACGTTCCCAGCACGAGCGCAACGTCGTCCATCGCGACATCAAACCCGAAAACATCCTCCTCCTCGACAAAACCCTTACCGTCAAGCTCGCCGACTTCGGCCTCGCCAAAATCATCGGCGAGGAATCCTTCACCACCACCCTCTGCGGCACCCCCTCCTATGTCGCCCCGGAGATCCTGGAGCAAGGCAACCGTCGCCGCTACACCCGCGCCGTGGACGTCTGGTCCCTGGGCGTGGTCCTCTACATCTGCCTCTGCGGCTTCCCGCCCTTCTCGGATGAGCTGTACAGTCCCGAGAACCCGTACACGCTGAGCCAGCAGATCAAAATGGGGAAGTTCGATTACCCGTCTCCATACTGGGACAGCGTGCAAGATCCGGCGCTGGATCTGATCGATAGGATGTTGACGGTGGATTGCGAGAGGCGGATTACCATTGATGAGTGTCTGGAGCATCCGTGGACGACAGGGCAGTTTGCTACTTCCGTGAGGGCGACCGATAGTACCGATGGCCTCACGGGAGCGCTCGCGGGTCTGGACTTCTCGAGGAGGAAGCCGGTGCGGGAGCGGACGCTGCTGGCGAGTATCAACGACGTCAAGATCGAACGCGAGGTGCACACTCAGCAAGCCGATTTGCCGCCGGTGAAGGTTTACGATAAGAACCGTGGGGCGCATTTCAAGCAGATCGATACGCCGAGCGAGAAGCAGCAGGTTGCGGCGAACAAGGCTGTGCATGGGCAGGAAGAGGGAAAGATCGAGCAGGCCATGGTGGAGAAGCAGCCGGCGAGTGGTAGGGATCCGGAGGAGTTTGCTCAGATGGGGGGGAAGGGGGATCAGGTGTTGTTCGATCAAGGGGCGGATTTGAGTAGGTATCCGGATGAGACGATGAAGGCGGGGGCGCCGAAGAAGTCGTGAAGAGGGGTGAGATGAGGTGCGAATTTGGGTTGTGGAGGTAACGTTGACCGTTTCGAGTATAAGAGGTATGACGAGGCGAAAGATCAACGGTGCATTGGGTCGGCTTGGTGGAAAGGTACGTGATGACTTCAGCCAATCACTTGCAGGCGAGGCGCTAGGCGGCTTATCTGAAGCGCTGTTAGAGCTTTTGGCGTAGAGGGATGGCTGTTGAGATGGGAATGGCATTGAGTCGGTGTATGTACTGTAAACGAGCGATTCACGTCCCTCAAGCGCTGTACTTGAATCGAGTGAACTCACGCTATGACTTTTGCGTCGCCGGAATTGCGATGACAGGCTGGTTGTGCTCCTGTCGGAAGCCGTCGGTCCGCCTAGCGCGACTGAGTGTCCCAGTGCTCTCAAGCATCCAATTCGCATCGTACGGCGGGGTCAACTGCAGCCAGTAATCCGCTTGATACATGGTCTCGCAAGGTGCACTGTAATCACCGATGGGCGAGTTTGTACAACCCTGGTACACACCCGACTGCGGCGGAAGGCATGGGTATATAATCCGGGCTTTCGTGGATGGAGCGAGTCTGGCCCTGGCCCCGCGAAAAACGTAGGAACGTAGCAGCGACGTCTTGCTGTGAACGAGGTGTAACTAGCTGGCGCAATGTTCGACAGCGCAGTTTGATCATAGACCAGGGCCACCTTGGAAGAGGCTTTGTCCAAGGAGGGGATGGCGGAGGTACGCGAACGCTCGGCCGGCGGTCTAGGAACATTGGGTGGTGAGTCTGCCATTCACTCGCGGTCCTACGAGACTAAGGCCTGTCGACAGGCCTAAATCTGGTTTATACCTTGAATATGGGAGCAGATGTCATCTCAGCCTAGCCAACCGCCGCACCAGGCTGGGCCTCTCTCTGCATCTGGATACATTGAGAAACGGCAGCATGTGCACCCTCGCCGTTCTTCTGGCATCCAAAGGTGGTGCAGATGCTGGCTTCGTCGCTCCGGGTGCGCTTGTTGCCGGTCTCTTGCTCACACCCACCGCACCTTATCGGTGTTGGCTTAGCAACGGCCTGATCACTAGTGCCAAAGAGCAGGCCGGCGTATTCTCGAAGGCGATCTGCTTCGGCGGCTCGATTCGTCCTGCGGGCGACTTCATCAACTCGAGTGAAGAACTGCTTCAAATGAACCAAAGCGTGCGGAGAGCCAGGCAGATGAGCTCGGGCTTCAGGCAGCGGCTTTACTTCGTATTGATCGTGGATGAACTGGAGTGCAGACGTGGCGGTGGGCCGGCGCGGGTGATGGAGCAGAAGCTTGGCCTCGTCGAAATGTATAGAGGCTAAGCCAACGCCCTTTCTCTCGCACACCGTCCGTGACAAGGCAACGAACCTGTCGTATAGAAGGTGATTGGTCCGATGATATTGTCCATTCTCAACCGCTTTCAACAGCTCTAGGATAGCTGGGTACAAGGATGTCTGCCTCACAGGCGATGCAGGTGCTGGACGACCTGGGGGAATCGCTGCCAACGCTTTCGCTTTCGCTGTCTCCGCCGCCTTAGCATCATCGATTTGAAAGAGGCATCCGAGCGATGTGTCGAGGCTATAGTCGAATGTGTACAACACGTGCGCTATAATCAGGTGCCGGAGGATGCTCCCGCGCCACGCCCCCAATGGATGCTTCCTCGAACGCAGCGCACGGGCTGCTGATTCCGAAGGCACCATTTGGAGCCACTGCATGATGAGATCCCCGTGTCCTTCAGCGATCGCGAAGTAGCAGAGGTGGCTACATAGATGCAGTTCCTCGCCAACCGTTGTCCACAGTCCATCATCGCTCCACAGATGCGCGAGACATGTTGCGGCAATCGGCTCTCCCTGTCGAGCGGCGTCCGCCCGTCTTTTCCTGGTCAGCGGGCTCACCTTATCCCATGCGGCCTGAAGACAGACGCGCACTACGTCCACGGGCGCTTCATGGCTAGCTATCAGCTGTCGCAGTACTTCTGCAGGGCTTTGATGGCCTGAAGCGAGTCTCGCGGTTGCTGTCTGCGCGTGGGCGGACAGGGCTCCAGTCTTGCTTAGTACATCCGGGCGGCGGTTCCGAAGT
>NAJQ01000883.1:0-11793 GCA_005059865.1 Friedmanniomyces simplex
CCCGAAGGCTCGCTCACCATACCGGACGAGAATTGGCCGGCTTTGCAGGTAGATACCAGACTCGATCGTGCTCTGGGACCGTGGTCGCGCCAGAAGCACGGAGAGGGGGAGGCGGATGAGGGAGCGAGTAGCGAGTAGCGAGCGGGCATCAAACTCGCCGCTGCTTCTTTCCCGGTTGCTGTGGTCAGTATGCTGATGCTGGGCACACGGGCTCTTCAGCTGTCTTCAGCCATGCGTTTGATACCGAGGCTGTTGCTGTGGCGGACGATGCTCGGTCTTGCATGAGGCTTTTGCCTCGCCAACGCCGGCATGGAAGTGGTGGCGTGATGAAAGCAATGCCAGAGGGCTTATGCAGCTCCTGCAGACACCTTGCTTGGCCGAAGCGGCGTGCTTTAGCGTCCATGCATGTCCTCTGGTGTTGAAGGGGGAACGAAATATCTCGCGCTTGCGTCTAGCCTGGAGCAAGCGTACCTTGAGAGAGTATGTTGCTGAGTGCGGACTCGCTGGGGTCGATGAAGGCCCTTGCCATGAAGTGTATGCTATTGCTTGATGTTCCTCGACTGCGTTGATCTTGCCGGGTCTTTGTCGAGAAGTCGAGCTTTCCCAAAGTCTGCGGGCAAGCGGGTATGGCTTGGAGTGGCAGGGGCTCCTCGTTGTATGGCGGCAGTGGCGACAACACGGAGCGGCAGCAAGATGCACTTGCTCTGCTTCGCTGAGTGGGGCTTGCGAAGATGCTCCTCGTGTATGTGGATGCTGCTGCGCTTTTTTTGCAGTGGCGTTGCGCTTGAAGCCGAAGCCGGGTCACCACCACCAAGTCCAGCCACGGTGAGCCAGCGAGGTCAGCATTATCGAAGCTGGCTGCAACTTGCTACACACGATGATATCGACGTGTAGAAGCAGTGAGAGCAGTATTGTATGCATCGCAGCAGTGCTGAGGTTGGGGGAGTGAGGAATGTGGCTTTGGCCGACCTCAGCTGTCCAGCAAATTTTCGCGACGGCGAGGTGACGGAAGGCGGTGGTCGTGCAACAACCGCGTGGAAAGCTCAAATGGCATTCAAGCCAGCTGTTCCATGCGTCGCGAGCCTGCTGGTGCATGTAGCGGCCATGGCGGAGTGGATGATAGCCCGCCGAGCCTGCTGCCCGCTCGCCCTCAGGTCGCAATATAGTATAAGTGTGGGTATGAGTGTGCTCCTGCATCTTATGAGGCCGCCGATGCTTGTCTCCATGCTCTTCTGGTGGTCCGCAAGGCATCTAGGAGAAGCTTTGACCTCGCCGCCGCCTGGTGGAGGGTGGCGTGGAGGCGGGCTGAGCGGGGCTTCGGGGGTCTGCGGTCGGTGGCGAGGCGGCGACGCCTATCCGGTGAGCGGACAGTGAGTGTACCGAGTCTCATGATGGTACTCGAGGCTCTGAGATGCCGTGCGCGAGCGTAGGGCTTGTGATGGTGGTGCTGTCCCCGTCACCGGCGCGCTGGCTCGCGAAGCCGGAGGTTGGCTCGCGGCTTCGTCCCCTTGCATGTTAGCGACCACCACAGATCATCAGCAACGAAGCTAATGAGCTTGGCAAAGCTGCTCTGAGGCTATCAGAGCAAGCGCCAGACGTTACCGTCGCCGCCGGTGGCAGGTGGGAGGATGCGAGGCGGAAAGTATCTGGAGTGAAGCCGGGGGTGCAGTTTTCTCCGACCGCCTGCTGCGGCCGCGCTACGCCTTCAAAATGCACGAAACATTTGTCACAGTGCTCAGCGAGCTCTGTAGATGCTGCACTGTGAGTGCGGTGCATGATGAAGGTGTTGTCGTCATCGCGTCGCAGTGCGGTCGTTGTAGGAGGGCGGAAGATTTGGAGGGGGACTTGAGCGGAGGTTTTGCCAAGACTTCGGCGATGTTCTTTGCCCTTCAACACCACGACACGACACGCGATCACGATACAGACCTATAACACGTCTGAGCGGGGTGAACAAGGCCATAGCATACTCCTCGGGCTGTCAGACTGCCATGGCAAGCTACTCACACCGAGTAAGAGCCCGCGAGGTGAGCGCGGTGCGAATGCGCCACTCCCCTACATGTACTTGTACCTGCTCGCGCCCCTTGTACAATGCGAATACCATGATCTATAGACTACACCAGCCTCATTCCACACGTTCAGGACTTATGAACACCTCCACTATAGGAAGTGATGCACAAGTCAACAACCACACCACCCTCACAAGAGAGCAGACAGCAGCAGCAGGCAGCAGGCAGCAGGACGCATACAGGAGAACGCAGATAGCAGACAGCTAAAACACATAGCACCATGACCAGAAGACCTGACGCGTACGAGCGCCACTCCCCTGCTCCCCCAACCACCGCCGCCGCCACCCCAGAGGTCCCATACCTCCCTCCCCTTCCCGCTCAACGGTAATCGCCTCGTAACAACGAGATATAGCTACTCTAGACTCCGGACTTACAGCTACAACTCTATCACGCCTCGCAGCCGACTCTACCGAGACTGCCGGCCGGACTCCGCGAGCGCTTCTACGCGTCCGTGGTCTGTAGCCCGACGGAAGCGGATGTTGCGAGCGGCGGCAGCGGTGCCGCCTTTGTGCCGAAGGATACGGGGGCAGATGATGGAGGTTTCGCGGCGGAGAGCTGTGGAGTCGGAGGGGAGGCGAGGTGAGGGGGGTGAGGTGTTGAAGGTATGGGCGGGTGGAGTGGTGGGGGCGGAGTCTCCGGGGTATGGCATGAGGTGGTGGGTCATGGTATAGGGGTAGTGGTGTATGGTAGCCGAGAGGGGGAGGGAGGGCGGTAGCAAGTATGCTTTGTAGCTTGAGTACACTCACCTGGCATGATTTGCACACCACCCTGATACTTCTTGGAAGGCTGAGACTAAGTCTACTCGAGACCGGGTACAGCATTTCGTGCAGTAAAGACTCTTGACAAGTCAACATGATGGTGAGTTGACAGTATATTGTGAATGATCTATTGGCCCTTCCTATATGCCAAGTACCCGCTACCCAAACGCTCTACGCAAATCGTCACATACTATTCAAATCCATACTCTCTCCAGATGCCATCCAAAATTCAACTAAACCAGACATAACCCAACAACTCACCCCAACCCAACCACCCCTCTAAATCTCCTCCCAATCTCCCCCCTCATCGCCCGCCTCGTCTCCTGCGTCCGTCCCGCCGCATCCTTATTCTCCGCCGCCCTCCGCAGCAAATAATTCAAACATTCGCTCATACTGCCCCAAGTCGTGCACTTATACACCCTCTCCCTCACCGCCGTAGCCCCAACCTTCTCCGTCCTAAGAGCAGCAGCATTCTTTTCAGCGGCTTTCGCGGCGGCGATGAGGGTACACGAGACTTCGTCCGCCATACCCTGTAGCTGCGCGAAAGAGAGTGGGGTCAGCTCTTCTCCGCGGGAGAATTGCTGGCGCCGGAGATCCTGCGCGTGGTTGCCGGAGACGGCGTTGTGGGTTGCTAGCACGACGGCGAGTCTAGGCCAGGAGCCGCCCTGAGGGGCGGTGATGCGGGAGTTCGGTTTGCGCTGGATAAGGGACTCGGCAATGCCGTCGTAGGCGGAGTGTGTGGCTTCGATACTTGGGTGGATGAGACTCCGCTCTTCGCTGCCCAGGTAAGCGCCGCGCACGAGCTTGAGACCCAGCGTGAAGTCCTCTTTGCACGCTATCTCGAGGTGGCGGGAGATAGTCTCCGGTGTCTGCTTGAGGTAAGCCTGGTAAGTCGAGTATACCACGCTCTTCCCTCCCTTCTCCGCAGCGTTGTAGATCCGCTGCATTCGCATCGTCCAGTTGAAGAAGCCGCTCAGACTCCACGTCTCCTCCGCCGCGGGCAAAAGACTGATTTTCCTATCCCTCGCCGCGGAACAAAGAGCATGCATCGCCTCCTCCATCCGCGTACTTGGCTCGCGATCCTCTTTCATTCTTCGCATAGCCGCGGGACCCATACCACTCCACTTCAAGCCCACGAAATCCCCTGGTGAAGCCATCGCGACGGTTTCCAGCATCCTTCGCCTCCAGACCCCAACATCTTTCTCCTCGTTCACTTGCGCGCCCTCGGCATCTTTCAGAACCTCGAGTGCATACTCCAAAATCACCCCACTGTACCCTTGCGTCCGCAGTTCTGCATTCACGCGCGCGACTTGGGCCTGCGTTTCCCCAGCGCAAAATTGGCGGTAGAAGGTATGCCAGAGCAGGGATCGTAGAAGTGGGTTGCGGTCGATACTGAAGAACGGGCTCTTGCTCTCGAGCATACCCCGGAGGATTTTTGATGAGGCGCCCAGGAGGATGGGGGAGGAGGAGATGGAGGTTATGAGGTAGGTGCGGAGGACTTGGCTTAGGGGGAGACAGGAGAGGGCGGCTGGGGGCATGGTGGCTGTGGCTGGTCCGGATTGAGCGGGTGCGGTGGACGAGAGGGCTGGTGGGACGGGGGACGAGCTGCTTGTGAAGGCGGCATCTTGGGCGGCGGGTGGGGTGGTGTGGAGGTGTCTGCTGCGGGTGTATGTGCTTGCTGCTCGGTGGGGAGGGTGTGGTAGGACGAGGTAGCAAACTGGTGTCGCGTGCTTTGGTGCTACGGCGGAGAGGAGGCCGGGGTCAAGCCGGAGAGTGGATATGTGCTTCATCAGGAGGTGGACGTGTACGCTCGGGAGCGTGAGAGGCGAAAGAGAAGCAGAAGGAGAAGGATGAAAGCTCGTGAGCGCCACTGAAAGAGGGGATACTCAAGAACAAAGGAATGCCAATACTTACCCAATAGCGACCTCTCGCTGGTACCTATCGTGAGGCTCATGAGCGCTATCAGCTGTATCGCACGGTTACCATCGGCCTTTGCCAGCTCTCCACTCCATGTTGAGGGTTCAGGAAGCAGAGGAAGTGGGATGCGTCCCCGCTTCCACAATAGAAGCGCCGATAGCGGGAGCGGCCTTCTGAGTGCAGACTAGCGTGAATGCCTGAGAATGTGAAGTCCAGAAGCGGAGAAAGCGGACGACATGTCTTCCTTGACCGCCAGCATGCGCCGTCTTGAAGACAGGGTGCAGCTGCGCAAATCCTCTGAGCAGTCTTATTGCGCTACTGAAGTGGAGCCGAGATACATTCCGAGTTACCTAGACCTGTTTGTGAAGCCTGAGAAGCCATGCTCGTTTCGCAGTCTGCCGGAGAACACCAAGTAAACAAGTCTTGGCGCTTCCCAGCTGGCATGGTACGGGCCGGAATAGGCACCGCTGCAGACTACCAGATCTGTGCCACATATAGTAGATGAGAGTACTAACATCAAACCACCGAAAGGGTTTCAAACCCACGATGGATCTCCTCGGGGGGCGCCAGATCGAATCTTGAGGATCCAGAAAAAGCCGAAGAAGTGAGATGCCGCAGGAGGCTGCTTCTTCCACTGCGCTGGTGGTTATGAAGTGGAGGTGGATTCCATCGATCAAGCTGCCAAGAATACAGTCAGCAACCCCCGCCCAAGTGCATCTAGCCCTTGGATTTCTACCAACTCTTACACCACTCGCATATATTCTGTCGAGTTCTGGTGTTGCCACGGCTAGTCCTTCACCATCTCCGCGGCCTTTCATACCGCCAACAGTACCTGGCGCCGCGGCATCCGTCCACTACGTCTGGCAACAAGAAGCCATTGTATCCACGTTTGCCTCCGCCTATCCATGGCAAGCTCCGCCTACTTCCGAGTCACACTCGAACAGTTCGAGGATGTAAAAGCCCCACCATTGCCTGGCGTCCTTTGACTTGTGTGAACATTGATGACGAGGCGCGGCGGCGGCGGCGGCTGAAGGTCAGCAACTCTGCTCAGTGGCGCTTCTTCGTGTCGCAAGTCATCACTGCTCGAGTAGAAACGGTCAGCTTCATACTCCCGCGACTGAACATCCAGTTTGGTACCATGCGGCTCTAAACTTCGGCGCGGGTGGAGAAGCCAGCATGCTCGCCAAGCTCGGGGTCGAGGGCGGTGACGTCGCCTTTCGAAGCGGTTCGGTGGTGCTTGGTGCGACCGCTTCTCGCCAGCGTCCGAGCCGCCACGGCGTCTGACCTACCATCTCCGTAGGCCCGAGTGCCCGATCATGGTGAAGGTGGTTGACGGCCGGATGATACGTCGATGTCGGCTGATCGGTGCTCGAGCATGCAGGGACACGGCACTTCTTGCCGTCCGTCGACCGAGACGAGGAGAACCAGAAACGATGTAGCAGCGGCGATAGCAGTGCCGGAGTCTTGGATGCTGACATGCGTGGAGGGCTGCAGGTTGAGCAGCTGGAGTAAGAGAGCTTCGGGTATCCTTTCTGCTCGAATGGGGCGCGTGCCAGACTTTCTGGAGCGAATACGTCGTCATTCGGGTTCGGTGGTGCAGCCGTCATCACGTCTGGAAGCGTGTGGTGGGAGGTGGCAATGGTATGACAGCGGCGAGGATGAGGACAACCGTCTGGACGGTGGGTCGCACGAGTGACTGCACGGTGATCCTCACGACAGGCTTGATGTGACCCGCATCGTCGTCCGTGCATGGGCAGCATGGCGCGAGAGTTAGGACTGAGCGTGGTGCCGCTCACCTTGCTTCCCATCGACAGCGTCGGTGGCAGACGCTCGAGCTATACCTGCGTAACAACGATTGTTCTCCGCTCTGGTGAAGCTCGGCTCGGCTGGCCGTGGATGGACTGGTGTGTGGAAATATAGTCGTCGCTCCTTTCAGGGATGATCACCTCGCCGTCGACCGGTCTGCGTGTTGGACTCGCAATTGCTGCCTGTCCGATCGATGTTGACTGCTTACTGCCCCGGTTGGCGAGAGGGAGCCGGTTGCGGCTGGGCGGTCTCGAGGTGAGTCTGGATACAGGCGGAAGGTCAGCGCCTTGACACGTCGCCGGGGATCAAGGAAGACTCGTCGCGATTCGCGATCATCTGGTGTGCGCGGAGGGTTCGCAGCTCGATACCCCTGATACTCTCTCCGTGTGGTGGACGACGCCACGAAAGGGTATGATGCCCGTCGGCGTTCTACCAGCATCCCGCGAACCATCCTTTCAGCTATTTCTTGTTCCTGGTCGGTCATACTGGGGCCTGCGCGTCTCAGGAAGGTCGTGGCGTGCTCGACCGCCTGAGCAACGGGTTCGCCGGCATGAGGTGGTAAAGGCTTACGCCCTGCGATGCGTGTCTCGTCTTGAGGTCCTGGGATCTGTTTTGCCTCCAACTTGCCACGAAAGCGCTTCTTTTGCTACTCAACGGTGTGGTCAACCTTCATCTTGGGATTCGAAGAACATTTCGGTAGTGATGTGAACGCTTTTACAGTGAGCTGACACAACATAGGCCGGAGTGGGAGGATGGTTGCGACCGGGCCAGTCTCAAAAGGCAGTCATCGTTGTATGCTACGAACAAACAGTCTCGCCGGATCGTGATGTCGCTGCTTCTGAAACTACATCGCCGCGGTAGCCTGGCGATGAACCTTACGAAGCGTCAAGCAAGGGCTCATGACCGCGTGCTTTGGCTTTTCCATCTAGTATGTCTTGTATATCATGCGATCGTCACGAGAGCCGTGGGCTCGACGCGCTGATAATGGCTTTGCCGTTGACAACTTGACCACCGTGAGGGAGGTTTTGGAGGTTTGAGTGAGTTAGCGTCGAAAATTCGATGAGAAGGTGCAAGTACTAGCTTGTCTGCCTGCGGGCCGGATTGTTGATGGACGGGGCTTTGTGAAAATGCACGAGGTCGCACAAGTTTGCCGTTACGAGACTCAGATGGCGCTCACGATGCGTTAGGAAGGAGTAAGCTGTCTGTCATTGGTGTTCTACTATTTACATATGTCTCACTCCAAATCCAGCCGTTCGCGCGGCACAATGGCACAGACAGCGAAGGCCTTCGTGAAGTGAGTGACGGCCGGTTCCTAGCTTGCGCGAGAGTACCTGAGTCTTTCAATCTCCGACCCCAAAGAGGGCGAGCTTGGTAGAAGAATCTGCAAGCCCGCCACACAAAGGTCGTTCTATAGTATCAACCACGCGTTCATCGTAGTGAGTGTACCGCCAGCACCACCGCCCCGGCGCTTGTTCACCATGCCTCCTTCTGCGTCGAAGTGATCGATCGGCCGCTCTGAGAAGGTGGCGCTTCGAAAGGTTAACCCGCTTCACCTTCCTACTCGACCGTTCAGAGAAGGTAGGTTCCGTTGTACTCACGGCAATATCAGTGAGAAGGGTGTCGTGCTGCGAAGTAGGGCACAGGGCGTCGATCCCTTGGCCGTTGTTTGCTGCAACGTTCGTGCTGGCTGAACAGTTTTGACCGCTGTGGGAAACGTGATGGCTTTGAGCGAAGTGTTAGACGGAGGAAGATGGAATTAAGAAGCCGGCGGGGGTGTCGAGTGTGCGTGCCAAGGCTCGGACGCAATTTGGGATTACGTGGCTGTTTGGTTGCCACGGCAGTGCCTTAACACATGGGGGGCTCTGTGCGATTAGTGAGAGTTAGTGGGCCGTGATATTCGATGATGGCGGATGCAAGCTGTCAATGGGCTCGTGACAGAACTATGTTGTTTCGAATGAGACTAGTTTGTTGGCCTGTTCAACACTCTACCCATCAATCGACTCAACGATGGGCAGTTTAAGAACCACGCAAATGGTTATGCCATGCTTGAGAACCAGCTCTATCCCTTGCGGTATTGAAGCGGCTTTCGAAGCTATTGATCTGGGCGGCCAGCCGTGAGGTTTTTCTACCTGTCCGCGTTATGGTGACCGAAATCTGGCGTACAGGTCCTTAGGGTAGAGAGGAAGCGGAAATGAGAATGGAGAGGGATCTTTAGGCACGGAAGAGGATGTGCTTCTACGTCACCGTTGGAAGCCGCTCGAAGGCTCTTCGACGGGCGTCTGCGGAGGGAGCAAACGAAGACGAAAACGACGTGAGACTTTCAGACTGTTGGAAAAAGATTGTACAAGACAAGAAGCTATGTAAAGTTATGTAGGCACTCATGTCAACACCTCAAGCGCCAAAGCGCCCGCGCCGAAACGCACCGCTGATGGAAGCAACGATCGAGGTGAGACCAGAGAAGTGTGCCGCTTGACAACCAGCTTGTTCCCCTTGCGGGTACTATGTGCGGATGCCGAAGACATTGATGTAGGCTTTGTGGCAGGCAAGGGCACTTTACCCAAGCGGAAGTGGTGATTTTTGGCATGTGTGGAGGTGTGGGTGACATGGCAACGGCGGCGGCGGTTGGTCTGGGGAATCAAGAAGATGGTTTCGAGGGAGGAAACGGAGATATATATACCTCCCTGGCGCCTACCCACTAGCGCTTCCGTGTGCGGACGTCGGAGGTGTTGCCTGAGGTTTTGATTGTGGCCGTCTGTCTTGCTGTATGCAGCCAGGGCACCATCGAAACGCTCACATCTCCGTACCATGCCATCATAATCAATGGCCTACAATTACGACTACGTGAGCTTCGTGAAAGAGCAGCGTCGCGGAAAAATAGTACCACCATCGATCAAATGCGCCGTGCGATCAGTGGCTAACATATATGAACAGCCATTACTACCAAGCAATCCCATTCCGCGAAGTCCATTGCCTTCACCGGCTTTCCAACCATCTTCGGCGCCACGACCAGTAGAGATATCCCCTACGACGTTGCACGAGCACACTGACAATGCCAAGGTGCTGAGACACAAGCGCACCGTCGCCGTAGATCTCACCACGATGAGGTGAAATCTTGCGTAAGTTGATCCACCTCTCCGGTGAGTAGCCACTGGCGATCAAACAGAACGATTCGATACGGCAGCATGAGGACGACGGCGACGTAGGGAGAGCACCGACGGTTGATTACGTAGCAGCGCCTTCACGACCATATGACTGGAGTTCGTCGGAATCTTGTTCCTCCCAACGGATCCATCCTCCCAACGAATCCATCCTCCCTTCACAGCTACTCTCACACGCCTCAAGACACCAGAGTAGCCAATGCTATGCTACGTCTGGTCATAGATCGCGCAAGATGAAATAGCGCGTAGCATTCATAGTAGTCGTCGCGAGTCAATGCGACGGCGAGCGATGATTGTTTGCTCACATGCCTTTCCGATTGGTCTTTCCCTCCACCTTGTCTGAATCAGCACCCTCTTAATACGAAGAGCACACCGGCCATAATCTGCCGTATCATCGGATCTGCCTTCCCTACGATTCCCTGTGTCACCGTCACGGTCACCATCTCCGAGACTTCTGAACATCACCACCTCACGGCGGCATCGCAAAAACTTCACCCAGGCCGGCGGCAATAGGTTTCACATCCACGACTGCGGGCGACGGCCAATGGTACACGGACAGAAGCACGGCCGCCCCCCCCCAAGCGCCATGCTCGACGTCGTTCACTCCGTTGACAAGCCCATCCGCGCCGCCGACTCGTCACAGACGACCGAAGAATGTCGGAAAGAGGCGAGCACGATCGAATACTCCGACGCGTACGGGACTACGTGGGATGCGCGACTACGCTTCTGGGCGGGTACTCGCAGACGAAGCTGCGGGAGGAGGAGTTGCACAGGCAGGTGGAAGGGCTGGAGGAGTTCCTCAAGCGTCGATCATGAAATTTCGGTGAAGCGCTGTGATACATAAGTAGGAAGTGGTTACAGGAGGTACTGCCGTTGAACCTCTTGGGTCCAGGGAGACTGCTCAGATGCCCGACGGCAGAGTAGCCGGACAACACAATTTGATACCCAGATCGTCTCTGCCAGGCGGGAAGTAGGTCGAACAATTCTGTTGATAGCTTTCTCAGTTGTGACGTTCGTAGGCCGGACTGTCCTCGCGTGTTTCATCCTCATTGAACTTTCTCGTCAAGTGACGGCAGACCGGACAAGGCAGGATGCTCTTGCCATTTTACCGCACAGTCTGAAGCCCGCGCTCGTTTCACTGCAGCCGCACGGGAAAGTGCGCCGCCTCGTTTGAGAGCCCATACCGCAAGATTGGCTACGGTGAGCGCTCAATAGAAGCACCGTCCTTCGAGCAGCCAATTGACAGTTACGGTCAGGCTACAGGCTTTGGTGTTACGGAAGGCGCGTTGAAGATGAGCGCGTCGCGCGGGTCAGGGGAGATGGAAGTGCGAGTACTGGTCTCTGTATCTTCATATCTGCACTCCATTCTCAACCACTCAGAAGGCGTGGCGTCGGGTACTGGGAGATGCCAACGTATCCGTCGTGTTCATGCCTCTGTACGCCCTTGACGGTCGCTCAATTGCAACCCCTTCCGGCCTTCACGTCCATCTCCTATCCTCTTACGGTTTCCAATTCACGCTTTTTGTTGATCTAGACACCGCCGTCAAAGTAAAGAGTCTGGTCCCACCCACGCGCTGCTCGAGGAATTAGCCCTAAGGTGAAAGATGCTGTGTCGGCAATCGATCTGGACGTTTCTTTCGTACCTTCTCGTGCGACGAGACAAGGCCTGGTCGAGGCCGCCGCACGCTGAACTAAAGCACTGCTTCCTCTGCAGTATCGTGAATTTCAGCCTGAGCTCCTGGTGCATTGGAGATTCGGAGAGAGAGCAGCGCGGAGTGGAAGCAGCGTGAGGTCTGTTGTTAGTCTGGTATGGCCGCTTGTCGACGTTGTCTGGCTCGGGCGCGGCACACCTCAATAACAACTCGCTCGATGTCTCTTGTTACAGTGGAAGTACCTTGGAGGTGTGAGTGTCGGCATCGTCAGCGTTGCAACCAAACATGAACGGACTTCACAGGCGATCGAGGCAAGGACTGGCACAACGATGCAAGGGGAAAGGATGATGATGCTCTTCTCCAACGTCTGCCGCAAGGCAGAGTCGATGATGAAAAAGTGTGCTGGCTTCAGCCAGAGGTAGGGTATGTTCCAAAA
>NAJQ01000884.1:0-11787 GCA_005059865.1 Friedmanniomyces simplex
GTTTCGCCGGATGCCGGTCTTGGCACGCTCGTCGGAACAAGCCGCCTAACACGACTCCATGATCTCCTTGCTCCAGGCAACGCGGCGGACGTACGAGCGAGACACAACATGTGCGGTGTAGCGAGTATCCACAGGAAGCAAACATTCACGCGATAGCAGGCGCATCACTCAGTCAATGGGGCTGCTCGCGACTGGCGATGGAAGATGGAAGTGGCAACGGCAGCATCGACCATCATGATGCCACACCGCGCCGCAAGACTTTCTCGGGTCCGCTGCGTCAACATGAAGGGAACAGCAACACCACCGCAACCGCGTCCGAAGCGATGAAGTTTCCATGGAGTTCACCATCCGCGCCGAGCTCGCCAACATCACTTGCGCCCCCAGCGACCGCACCCGCTGCGGCATCGCCAGTCAAACCGCACAGACGCACTATCTCGGGCAGCATACTTCAACGCTTGAACTTCTTACGACCCGCAAATGAGAACGCGCGGCCCCCGTCGCGGGACAAGGAGCCCACGAGTCCCAAGAGTGCGAAGAGTCGGAAGAGTATTGATGATGACTCGCCCGTCATCTCGCCAACTTCGCCGAAAGGCGAGAGCGCTATGTCTTTCGCTCTGCGACCTACGAAAGCTCGCAAACGGAAGGGCTCGTTACGGAAGACGGCGTTGCTTGGTGGCAAGCGCGTCCTGTCTGAGAGCAGGGAGCGGAAGAACAGCGTATCGGCTAAGAGCCCGCTAGGGAAGATCCCGATCCGGCCGCAGACGTTACCATTCGAGGGGCCGCCTGCTGTTCCTAGTGAGGTCTTTGGGGCGGATTTCGGCTTGCCAGTCATGCCTGTTGTCACGGGTGGGAGTTCTGCGGCGCAAAGCGTGAGGAAGCAATTCAGCTACGAAGACTCGCTCGGTATCACCACTGGTCTCGACGGTGCTTTGGTGGAGCCGCCTGCAGTATCAGTAGCACGGCTCTCACTGCTCACTGATCATGAAGTCCAACGGCCAGCCGACGTCTCGACCAACTCCTCCACCAACGAGCTTGGCAGTCCTCTGGAAATGCGTAGTCCAACGAGTCAAGCAAGCTACGCCTCAACCACCTCCGATGATGAGATGCTCACCTTCGACCGCCCAGCTAATGGCTTTGCGGACCAACAGAGTGCTATCAGCCTCCCGAACCCCATGTCCTCGGCCGCAACAAGCTACTTCCCCCTCTCGACACCTTCATCTACCTCCCTGCTCAAACCCAACGGCAAGCAACACCCACGCTCCCCACTCTCTCACACCGTCAGCTCATCCTCCCTCTACCCGCCCTCACCACCGCCCCACGACTACACCGAAACCGCATACTGGGGCTGGATTATCCTCTTCGCCACTTGGGTCACCTTCACCGTCGGCATGGGCTCCTGCCTTGAGATCTGGTCTTGGGCTTGGGACGTGGGAGAGACACCTTACGCCCCACCGGAGCTGGAGGACGATCCGACGTTGCCGATTGTGGGCTACTACCCGGCGTTGATGGTGTTGACGGGCGTGGTGGCGTGGGTATGGGTGGTGGTGGCTTGGGTGGGGATGAAGTACTTTCGGCATGCTGGTATTGAGGTGTAAGGTTGAATGAGGGTTTTGGGTACGCTAGAAAAGGTTCTTGGGTAGCTGTCTATTTCAACATACGTGGGCTCATGAAGGCCTGGTCAAATTTCACAACTCGGTGGCGGGATCGAGGAACACCCTTGACGATCTTCAGTGAAAGCATTGTTAAGTAAGGATTTGGTTCGCGTTCATCGTGTTTCGAATGACCGTGCCGCAAAGCACTGTTCCTACTTCTGATTCATCCGACCCAACACACTCTCCTTCCGGCTCCTCGCCAGCCATGACCAAACTCTGATAACGGACACTTACAATGCCGGGTGCTTGCGACACTCGCGCCTTGCCCCATGAACGAAACTCACTCCTCACTTAGCCACGCCACCTTTGCCGATCAAACCGAGGTGCGTGTGACCGAACCCCGATCCATATTTGAGGCCAAACCCGAACATCCGATCCATCCCGATGTGAGCGAGCCAAACGAGGGCTGCGCCGGCGATGCGAGTGTCCTGCCGCGCGAAGCCGGTACACAGCAAGAGTATCGCCGGCGTCTCGGTGTGCACCGCGTTGTAGAAGATGGCGCCGGCGGCGGTGTTGGCCAGGTAGCCCGCCATGCCGAGATCGGGGAGCAGGAGGGCGCCGGCGAATGTCCACCATGAGTGCCCTGAACGAGAGTAGGCCCAGATGGTTGATGCGAGGATGCAGGCTCCTTCTGCTTGGAGAAGGAGGCGGGGCCAGCCTTGGACTGTGCCGTTGGACATCGTGGAGGTGAAGTCGTTTTCACGCCTGGTCGTAGACACGGATCAATGAAGTAACAGCGGTAGGTGGGATGACGCCTCGTCCGAGAGTGATTGCCGGAAGTTTACATTGAGGAAAGGTGAGGGGGAGCTGAAGTTGAAGTGTGTTCGATCAGGCCGACAGCTCGCTCTCGCCTTGATACGTGCAGTTAGTCAGCATCGTGAACCCTCAGGCAGCCATGCAGGACTCACGCCACTTCCACCACATCCTTTGACGAACATACAACATGAGTGGTCAACCTTGACGGTACAGCGTCCTGGACGAAGAGATGGCAGAGTTCGAGGATGATCTGTCAGTAGCGTTAAACGGACTGTCCATAGCTGCCGGAAACCTGGACGACGATATCGATGACATCCTGGACCAGGCCCCACGCAAGCGTACATGTATTCGGAAGTCACGAGGAGATATCAAGGCCAAGCTTGAACAGGACTTCTTGACACCCTCGACCGCTTTCAGCCCGGCGTGGCTCGATCGTTTGCAGCAGAGATGGGATGCTCCAACCAACTACAGCGAGCTTTTCGCACTCGCTCCTACGCAAACCCGAACAATCATCCGCTTCACGCGAGAGGGATTGGAGGGGCGGGTGACCGGGTACAAAGAGGTCACTGTGCCAGCCAATAGCGCTACCGCGAAGAACTCAACATCCCTCTTGCGGAAACCCGCAAACCGCGCGGAGTTCGTGCGTGGGGCTGCCGGCTTCTTCCCATTTGCACCTGGCGGACTTGATGGTGTTGAGGCCACAGCCGCCTACGAGGATGATCTTCTAGCGCAGAGTCGCGATACTGCCAAGTCAAACAAGCTTGATCGGGTCATCGACTTTGCTGCTGAAGGAGGCTTGCTCGAAGTACCGCCGGGCTTCAAGCGCGGTCTTCGCTTTCCAGAGAGGTCCACACAAGACGAAGGAACAGTGGAGGAAGTGGAGCAAGTTCTCGATGCGCAATCTGATCAACCCGAACCTCCGACAAACGGGGTGTCTGGCGACTCCGTCAACGGGGCAACACCCGAGGAGACAGAGGACAAGGGCGAGGAGGAAGTGGACGCCCTGCTGCCCGTGGAGTTCCCTGCTTTAGCACCTCATGGACCTCTCGCCATCGCTCGAAACAAGCATGGCGGCCGCGAGTGGGCCCACATGGTTGATATCAACCGCGACATCACCAACTTCAAGGAACTCGTGCCGGAGATGGCACGCACATGGCCTTTCGAGCTGGACACGTTCCAGAAAGAGGCCGTCTACCACTTGGAGAATGGGGATTCCGTATTCGTTGCAGCGCACACATCCGCCGGTAAGACTGTCGTCGCTGAGTATGCCATTGCCTTGGCAGCGAAACACATGACGAAGGCCATCTACACTTCGCCCATCAAGGCTCTCAGCAATCAGAAGTTCCGTGACTTCCGTACCGAGTTCGATGACGTCGGCATCTTGACTGGCGACGTACAGATACGGCCCGAGGCCAGTTGCCTCATCATGACCACCGAGATCCTACGAAGCATGCTGTACCGCGGGGCCGACTTGATTCGTGATGTCGAATTCGTCATATTCGACGAGGTACACTATGTAAACGACCTCGAGCGCGGCGTGGTGTGGGAAGAAGTCATCATTATGCTACCTGAGCATGTCACCTTGATTTGCCTGTCCGCAACGGTGCCGAACACACACGAGTTCGCTTCATGGGTGGGACGAACCAAGAAAAAGGACATCTACGTCATATCTACACCAAAGCGACCTGTGCCACTCGAGCACTACCTCTGGGCAGACAAGAAGATGTTCAAGATCGTGGATGCTAACAAGCATTTCATTGAGAAGGGATGGAAGGATGCAAATGATGCCATGAGCGGGAAAGACAAGGTCATCGCAGCCGAGCAGAAAGCGAAGGAGAAAGAGGATGTTGCCGTTGCAGCGGGGCGTGGTGGTCGCGGTGGCGGAAGAGGGCAGACCGGCCGAGGTGGACCGCCACGAGGGGGTGGCAATCAGCGTGGAGGTCCACAGCAGCGTGGGCGCGGCCAGCCTTCTAATCGAGGCCAGGGCAATATCGCACGTACTGGCCGAGGCGGTGGGCGGACGACAGCTGCCCAGGACCGCAACATCTGGGTGCACCTCGTACAACATCTGCGCAAAGAGGGTCTACTGCCCGGCTGCATCTTCGTCTTCTCCAAGAAGCGGTGCGAAGAGAACGCCGATGCCTTGGCAAATCTCGACTACTGCACCGCCACTGAGCGGAGCGCCATACACATGATCCTCGAGAAGTCGCTAGCACGCCTGAAGCCGGATGACAGGCAGTTACCGCAGATCCGCCGCATGCGGGAGCTGCTGAGCAGAGGTATTGCGGTCCACCACGGCGGCCTGCTGCCCATCGTGAAAGAGTGTGTTGAGATACTGTTTGCCAAAACGCTCGTGAAGGTGCTCTTTGCTACCGAGACGTTTGCAATGGGATTGAATCTACCTACGAGGACGGTCGTCTTTTCCGGGTTCCGCAAGTTCGACAACAAGTCGTTCCGCGATCTTCTACCGGGAGAGTACACACAGATGGCTGGACGAGCTGGCCGCCGAGGACTGGACACCGTTGGGTATGTCATACTGGTCAGTCCTGGACAGGACGAAGCACCACCTGCCGGTCGTCTACGACAGATGATGCTCGGCGACCCTACCAAGCTGCGCTCACAATTCCGCTTGACATACAACATGATGCTCAACCTTCTTCGTGTCGAAGCGCTGAAGATCGAGGAGATGATCAAGCGATCGTTCTCGGAGAATGCTACGCAAGCTCTACTACCCGAACACGAGAAGCAGATCAAGGTTTCGGAAGCCGATCTGGCGAAAGTCAAGCGTGAGCCGTGTAACACATGCGACCAGGACATCGAGAATTGTCACCAGGCTGGAGTCGATTACGGTACTCTCACCGAGCAGCTTCACCTGGCCATGCTCGCTACACCAGTCGGACGCCGGATGTTCCAACCCAAGCGACTTATTGTGTTCAAGGGCTCGAACGACGTTCGCACGGCCGGAGTCTTACTTCGCGAGGGCGCAAGAGGCGGGGCTGCTGCTACCGTTCAGGTGTTGGAAGTCATGTATAAGCCGAAGAGGAAGCGGCAAGACGCGGACTTTCTGCCGTACCTTCCGCGCTTCCGGAGACGCTTTGTCCCGCTACCGCAGACGGAGAGTGAGCTGGAGCTGAGGCTGTTGATGATCAGCCTGGAAGACATCGAAGCATTGACTGGCAGCCACGTACAGATCGACGTCAACGGTGTACTGAGGAAAGATCCGGAAGCTATGACGAACGCGAAAGCTGAGCTACTTGTTTCCTGCTCTTCCTGGACGTCATCAACCTGGAATGAGCTTGACTACTACAAGTGGCTGAAGGAGATGTCAATCCGTACCCTGCTTGATGAACGTGCGAAGGCAGCGAACATCGTGCAGTCGTGCGCCTGCATACACTGCCCTGACTTCCCAAAGCACTACGCCATGGAACATGACGTCTGGGTCATCAAAGACAACATTTCCTCCATCCGCCAGCTCATGTCCGATCAGAACCTACAGCTTTTGCCGGACTACCAGCAGCGCATCAACGTGCTGAAGGACCTCGGCTTTATCGACGAGAACTCCCGAGTGGAGCTGAAGGGCAAGGTGGCCTGCGAGATCCACTCCGCGGACGAGCTAGTCTTGACAGAGCTTGTGCTCGAGAATGTACTGGCTGAGTACGAGCCCGAAGAGATTGTGGCCCTGCTGTCATCGTTCGTCTTTCAGGAAAAGACGGACTCGAAGCCCAACATGACTCCCGCGCTGGAGCGTGGGCAAGCCACGATCGTGAAGATATCGGAGAAGGTCAACCAGTATCAGACGCTGCACCAGGTCATCCTGTCGTCCGACGACTCCAACGATTTCGTCAGCAAGCCGCGCTTCGGCCTGGTCGAGGTGGTGTATGAGTGGGCACGTGGGATGCCTTTCAGCCGCATCACGGACTTGACGGACGTGCTTGAGGGTACGATCGTAAGGGTGATTACGCGCCTGGACGAGACTTGCCGCGAGGTGAAGAATGCGGCGAGGATTATTGGGGATCCGACGCTGTTCACCAAGATGCAGGCGTGTCAGGAGATGATCAAGCGAGATATCTGCGCGACCGCATCATTGTATATGTGAGCTGGCGACCAGGTGAGCGTATATGTGTAGCGCCGGACAGACGTCGATCCTCCGTACCATTCTCGCCTCAGAGCACGTCCAGTATGTACTCTTGTGTCAACCTCCGCGACCCCGAATCAACAGCAGCGCCTGTACAAGTTGACCTGGTCTTGATCAGGCGGAGTCCTTAAGAGCGACCGTAGACGACAGCACAAGACGGAGTGCCACAAGTGTATTTCCCAGAAGGCTTGGCAGCGGCTTGAGACGGTCGACTTCCGAGGTCGGTCGAGCTCTCTCCGCAACCTCCTCATCGACTGCACCTCTCGCCTTGCCCGTGAGAGAGGGGCCCACAAGCCGTAGGCTCGCGACACTCATAGATCGGACATCGAGGTAGGCAGCACACTCTCTTTCTTCCGTTTGCAAGTCACCAAGATGGCGGACAAGATCCCCAAGTTCTCCGAGCTGCCAGTGGACAAGAGCGGACCGCACCACAACGCTTGGGGCCTGTAAGCCTGATTGTGTCCTGTCGTGACTCCGGGAGCATACTGAGTGATTCAGATACGGCAAAGACGACCAACTCGGCACCCTCAACCGCCTCACCGACGACATCGTCAAGGCCGCCTCCAGCGAGATCCAGACCAGCATCCGTATCGGACTTGACTGGCCGCTGGACGCACAAAAGGACATTCCGCTGTTTGGGAGACAAGCGTTTCACAAGGAAGTTTATCAGAAGCCCCCAAGAATCGTCAACGACGATGTCTGGACTTTCAACACGCAGAGTAGCACCCAGTGGGACGGACTTCGACATTGCCGGTCTCTCGAGTCCCAGCGACAAGTACAGGAAGCTAACAGCGATAGCAGTTGGCTACCAGAAGGAGGCGAAATTCTACAATGGTGTGACGCTGGATGACATCCATGGCACGAACGGGGTGGAGAAGAGCAACGTCAATGGCATCGGCGAATGGAGCAAGCAGGGCATCGTCGGACGAGGCATATTGCTCGACTACCACGAATGGCGTATACAGCAAGGGCGCGACCACCATGCTTTCGAGACTGGCAGTATCTCCGCCGCGGATCTGAAGCAAGTGGCGAAGGAGCAAGGGACGGAGATCAAGTTCGGGGACATCATGCTCATCCGATCTGGGTACATGGACGCCTATAATAAGCTCTCTCGCTCCGAGATCGAGACCGTGCGTGCCAAACAGCCTCTGACATTCACGGGAGTGGAGCAGAGCGACGAGATGATGGAGTTCCTGTGGTCGACCTTCAGTGCCGCGGGTGGGGATCATCCCAGTTTCGAGGCCTGGCCGACGCAGAAGGACTACGCACTGCATGAGGTGATGCTGGGAGGGTGGGGAATGCCGATCGGGGAGCTGTTTGATCTGGAAGCCGTGGCGGCGCACTGCAAGAAGGTTGGGAAGTACAGCTTCTTCTTGACGAGCGAGCCGACCAATGTGCCCGGCGGCGTGGCTAGCCCGCCGAATGCTTTGGCTATCTTTTGAGATAGGGGAGGTGGAAGATTGAAGGATTTTGATGCTGGCGGGCTGCATGAATGTGCTTCTCCCGACCTTCATGGGTCCTCAAATGCATCTCGTCATCCTTGTGGCTGCGAGTCCGCTCGTCATCATCGTGACATGATCTCCTTCCCCTCAGCTCTGGGCTCTCAAGATCGCGCTGGCCTTTCCAATACCCTTACTTCTCCACGACGGGCGGGATAGAACCACATACCGAGCGCTTGATTGCTGTACCACCTCAGTAGTTACACTCTACCAGGAACCGAAGCAACAGTCGCGGCTAGTTTAGCTCCCACCCCATCTTCGCCACGCCTGCTCTATGAGATTGAGTATTACGCCAGTAGGCGGTGATGTGAACGCCATGCTTTTGCCCATGACGTACAGAACTAGATCCCCGATTTTAGCCTGGCTTGCGCCTATCGCCGACAGGATGGGAAGTCTCGGGGGAAAATATTGTAGCCTCCGAAGCAGAACCGCAGAAAAGGAGTATCGGAGAGTCCACGAAGGGATCGCCGCCAGCGAAATGGCTTCTCAACAAGCAGCTGTCTGCTCTACATGTGTCTTCTACACTTACACAATCGTCCCAGCAAGCCATCAACGTCGGCCATTCTCCGGCCAGCTTGTTGACTGGAGCGGCAGACTCTTCTCTACGCTTGTACCAACGTGACCGGTCCCTTGTAAACCTTCCGCCCGTTGGTATAATAGAACACCAGGGAGAAGATGAAGATAGCGCCAAACATGGGCGTCGACCAGTTGAAGTTTTGAGGCGTCACGTCTCTTACTGGCGGCCATCCGATCCAGAACACCAGGTAGAGCGAATACACGAAAGCGAAGGCGTTGATGTATTTGCCGGATGCGCCGAGGGACCACTGTGCAGAAGGTAGGTTGTGCTCGCCTTTCATCCGGCGCAGGAAAACGCATCCGATGGAGCACGCGTAGGTGGACATCAGCGCGATCAGTTGGAGAGAGATGATGGCGTTGAAGGCGACGGTCGAGCCGATGTTGATGAGGGAGAGGAGGAAGGTGATGATGCAGGTGAGGATGACCGAGTTGAGAGGGATCATGGAGCGTGGTTGGACCTTGACGTACACGCTTAGGTTAGTTAGTCTGACATGGCCAGGACGGGCACATGGCTAGGTGTTGGACTGACCTTGGCAATCCAACTTTTGAACGGCAAGCCGTCATCGCGGGCAAACGCAAACGTCTCGCGAGAGGCGGAAGCGTTGCAGCCCACGCAGCCCGCAGTGGCGATCATGATGAGCATGATTGCGATGGGAATGGTGCCGTAGTAAGTAGCTTGTTGGAGCACAAAGAGAATCGGAAAGCCAGTCGGGGTGGCCAATGCGGCGTCGATGTCCGGGATGCTGTAGAGGTAGGCGAAGACAACCACGACTCCGACGATTGCGTTGGCCGTATAACTCCACATCATGGCCCGTGGGACTGCTAACCCTGCCTTCCGCACTTCTTCGCTCATATGTGCCGCAGCGTCACTGTATTTCGTCGTCAGTGTTGTTTCCTTTGAACAGAGCGGGAAAATAGCTGAGGCAAGCCATCGGGTGAGAATGCAGTCGTCTCTCCAGCACGTCAGCCAGCTTCACACATTCGCCTTACCCTCAGACAGAGGGTCTGCGCCCAAGTGGATGTTGGGAATCGGTCGGATGCTGGTAGCTCGGCTGTCGAACGCTTCGAGACGACTCTCCTGGGTACCCACAGCTCACCCGCCACGTAGCAACGTACAATGCTATCCATTTGTCAGCCACGAACCGTCTTTAAATTCTTGGCCTCCGGCCCACTCACAAACGAGGCTGTAAAGCGCACTGATTTGGCCCACCATCACGCTCAGCCCCATCGGCATCCACCCTTCGCTGGTGAACACCTTGAACACAGCAGACGCATCTGGATGCGGTGCCAAAGCGATGAGCACCACTACGACAGGTATCCATCCTATCCCGAACAGGATTGCCATGAACTTTTGGATCTGCGGTAGCGTTTCGGCGAACGCGCCGTTGATGATGCCTACCAGGATAGTTACGGCGCCAACAACGAGGGTGCCTTGCCAGCCTTGGATCGTATAGTCGGGGCGATAGGCGGCCACAACCGCCAAAATGAAGGTACCATCGACGAAGGTGGCGCCCGCGGCTGTTGCTTGCCAGGAAAGGGTTGACATCCATCCTGACGGAGTTAGATACGTTGTGGTGGGGGAGGCCGCTGTACGTACCGGCGATGTAGCTCAAAGGCTGTTGGTACTGGGGTGGAGAGAATTCTGATACCCTTGCTGCGGTGTAAGTGCAGTGAAGAACAATGCAGACGGTTCACTCACCAATGGTATTGTCCGCCACTGGTGGGCGCCCTGTGAAGTGTCAGTTGTCCATGAATTCAGCCATGCCGGAACGACTTGCATCGAAGCCATCTCGGCCAGTGATGCCACGACCGTAGACATTCCGATCGAAGTCCAGACGTAGGACCAGAAAACGCCGGCGAGTCCTCCGTTGACGAGACCCTGGGTGTTCGCCCTGGGGAAAATCAGCTTGATGCTCCTGCAGCACAACCCCGGTATGTACTTACACCAGGAAAACCTGCCAGGTGGCCTGGACAATGCAGGTGAAGGCCACCATTGAAGACTGCCGGAATATCCTCTGGAAAGACCATCAGTGACGAGGTGGTGACAAGGGAGAGATTGGCAAATCCGGGCGCACCTTGAGATCCGTCTTCCTCCCCATGCGAGCCATGTCTTCCTGATCCTGCTCATCTCCAACAACCTGCACGTCGATATGATGGTCGCCACTCTTGAGAGTATCGTGATACATCTGCTTCATTTCCACGTCCATCTCGTCGCTCCCTTCCCGGGCAGAGGCACGCGTGGAAGACATGAGTATCGTCTGGGGGAAGCACCGCAGTACGTTTCGCTGGAAGGCCGCAGGGAACAGAGACGCAGGTACCTCTCGCAACGGAAACCGAAGGTGAGACTTGGGGAGAACACAGCAGGACGTCTCGCGAGTTGGATCCAGGGACCAGCGGCGGGCCTGCTAGCACACGCATGATTGCCGACATTATTGTGAGCTCGGCGAGCTCTCCCCAGCTGCATCGTTAATCTATAGTTGATATGGCTCGTGCGTCCGTGTGCAGGACGCAGTCTCACTTCCCTTGCCCCGGGAGACTGGGTTCGTCTTCCGCCCGCGCCTTGATAGGCCCGTCGTCTATACACTTGCATGCCGCCCTAGCCCAAGCGGACCGGGCAGAGCGAGGCCACGGCGTAGTGCATTAGTTCGGGCGGGATGGGAGAAATTGGCGCGGGACAGCCAGCCCCGGGCAGGGTGGTGGCCCGTCTGCGCCGCTCCGAACCGAACGCCTCTCGCGACTTCAAAGATCCTCTTTATATCGCAGCAGCATCATTGAACATCTGTCCCCGTGCCGCAATCCTGCTGGCCGCTAATCGATCAGATCTTTTGAAGAGGTACGTGTGCGGCGCTTCTTGTAGTGCCAAGAGATAAGCAGCTCGCCGCAAGATGCCATGTGCTCGGCATCGTCTCCGAAGCCTTGTTGTTGACACAGCGAAGTCGACGGAGAGGGGGGTACTCCGTAGCGACTCGACCTCTGGACCCATCTGCTCGCAACATTGTATCCTCGCGGAGCGCCTTTCGTCTGCTCTGCCACACAATTGGGCATGTCCTCAAACTCCTCGGAGCCTGGCCGCCTGTTGACTATCACGCCCGACGACCATGGACCTTCCATTTGGGTTACGATCGTTGTCTGCTTCTGCTTTTCCACCATTGCGCAGGTGGTACGGTAT